>ML782019.1:979195-991539 GCA_009831015.1 Picea engelmannii | reverse complement strand
ATTACAAAAAATGAAAAGTATTTAAAGACCTCCCACAGGGTAAAACATCCCTGTGGAAGTTATCAAAACTGTTTACACAAATCTGGGAAAATATCCCAAGTTTCTATTTCTAACTCAAACTAACAACTTAAAAATAAAAACTATATCACACAAATATCTCCTATATTGTCACAGCATGCCCAAATTGATCATTGAAATTCGTATGTACCTGAACAAGGACAAGAATAGACAATATTAGAGGATAGTTTATTGAAAAAATTGATAAAAATCTAATTTCTAAGACTAGCTACAGAATCTTGCGATTCTGTAGTTGGTCTAAATTGAACACAGAATCGTATTAAAAATCAATTCGACTTTTAAAAATATATTCAAACTATTTTAAAAAATATTTGATTGCTAAAAGCATCATTTAAATCGACACTAGTATGCAAATTGAACAAATTAAATCGCATTCAACCAAATGATAACAGAGATAGATATACTCTGTTTAATTCGTTATCACCAATTCGGGTCAACAGAATCATATTGGATAACTCAACAGCAATGAAATCATCTTCATGGACCAATTGAAATCAACACCAACAGTTTATGTTGATTCAATTATCAACAAGATCATTATTGAATCCAAACAAAATCAACAGGATCGTTTTCAAATTGATATAACTGTATTAAATATAAACAAACGATCGTGCTAATCGTTGCACACAATAACCACTTGTAAATCAAATCAAATAGGAACGAAACGTTTTGAGGCTGCCAGAAATTACCACTGTTTCCATGATTTTAGCAAATAGATCTCTGACACAGGCCAAATGAGAATATCGATTCAATACAAAACAGAATCGTTTTTGCCAAATCGAAGTCGAATAGAGTTGTTTTCCTGATTTAAAAGATTACATCATATTTATTAAACCAATCATTAATAATGACACATAACATTCGTAAGAGATTATACCAATTCAAACCCACGAAATCGTTCCAAAATCAAACTATAGAAACTAAATCAGAGCTGATATAATCCAACCACAATGAAATCGTATTAAATCAAAACATAACGATGTTCTAATTTTAGCATAAAAATCTCCTGTACAGGTCAGATGCAAACAAAATCCAAGCGAAAGCAAACCTCATTAATCATATTAATTCAAACTAACAGAATTATTCAAAACGAATCAAACCCAATGAAAACCAATCAATTGCTAAACTGGGCACGAACAAAATCGCATACCAAAATCATAACCACATTTGATTTTAGCAAAATTAATCTACTGTATAGGATCCACACATAACCGTTTTTGATAATCAAACTATGACAAAATTATTTCGAATAATAAACAAAACTCAAAAACCAATTCATTATATTAATCCAAGCAATTCAAAATACAAAATTGACATTGAAATTCATACCTGGATAATCAGCAGACAACTTGGTCATGATAGTTTGGAATTGACGAAGGCTGTCGCCGATTCGACATTCCTAAAAACGATTGAACCAATGGTTTTCTACTTCTTGTCAACAGCTTGAAGTTTGTCTCTTTCTCTCGACAACATGGTGACTTGGTTCTCTAAAGAATTGATCTTCGATTGTAATAAGGGAACGTCGACATAGTAGCGCTCAAGCCACACATTACATTGGCTGCATGATGTGTGTTCGGGCTTCCAAACGACAGTCGAGGGTTTGTTTAAATCATTGAGGGTTTCATTATGAAGCCTGATTCCTGGGAAATTAGGATTATTCTTTAGGCATGGGGGAAAATTAGAAACATAGTCATAGGGTTGCTCGGAGCACAGGCCTTGGGAATAGAGGTACTCTCCAGCTAGGAAGTGCTCGATATCAGAGTCTGAGTCTTCGCTGAGAACTATGGGATTTTGGTTGACGCTAGGCTTATGTTTATTCCAGGCCAGTCTCGATATCAATCGAGTATTCTTTTTACCCTTGCTGTTGACAGTACGGTTACCCTTGACCTTCTTACTCACAAGCTTTTTTGCATCCTCATCCTTGTCTGTTATAATGTTGGGTAGGTCAATATCAGGACCGACCGAGGGTTTGGGAGAGGGTAGAAGGGCATGGAAAGGCATGGGTGACCCGACCTTAGTCTCACTAACCACAGACTTGTCGATTTGGATAGACTTTGAATCAACAAAGCCATTTCGAGAAATAAAGGCTTGCCAATTATCGCCGTGAAGGTTTAAATAATGAACGACGATGAGTCTAATCAAACCATGGTGAAACAGGATGCTATCATCCTTTTCGCATTTGAACCTCTTAGCCATTTTGTAAAGACTACAGAGGAAGTAAAATGGCATGTTCAATGGATAGCCCATGAAATTCATTAACAGTCGAAGGTGATAAAGAAAAACCAATCCATACCGACCCTCACAGGTCACGAATTGTTTAACCATTATCAAAAGATTGTGCCACTTGGGTTTAAGTGTGGAAATAGGCATACCTTTGTCACAGGATGTGACCTTTCATGATACGAATAGCAAAGGCCATGGCACCTCATCGAATTTGGAGTTTTTAAACCATCGCTGGCCCGTGGCAGAGCTTATGAACTCTTCATTCAGCTCAAGCTAAATGTCACCTACTTTATCCCTACACCCATCAAAGGTAAGGGCAAATTGTTGTGTAATAGTGAGGTTGAAGCCCTCGAACCTCTGTACAAACGTGAGCCAACCGCTATCCTCTAAATCCTTATGGGCATTATCGAACAGTAGCAGAGCTTGAATACCATTCGGCTCTATTCGCACCACCGGTGCCATAGAGAGGAGCACACGGTGAGCGATGTGAATTAGCCAGGGTTTGAATCACAGCATAGGCAGGGGCATAACGCTCACAGGCTTACCCGAAACTAGCAGAGGTGAAACAGGGATAGGGGGGAAACATTAATGACATATCGTGCGAAGGCGGTGGAGCTATTTTGGCCCATGCACAACAGTCATATCCACAGTACAACCGCCAGCGCTTATAACTATTCAAATGACTATGCATATGTGTTAACAATTATGCCATTCAATCAACCAATGAAATCAATGGTAAGTGGATTAAACATTTGTGCAAACCAAAGTCTTACTATAGTTTTAAAACCAAACAAATGAATCGAAACAAATGCCAAGGGTTTGATTTATACAAACTATGTGTTGTATGAAACGATTATACCAAGGGTTTAACCATAACACCAATGCATTTTTATGTAACTAATGTGCCAAGTGAATCGATGAAAGAACATGTAAATCCAATCACTAATGCATCACAAACTCAATCACTCATGAAACGAAATTACAAAATCAATGAAAGAATGTCAAATGAGTACAGATCAAAAGGTCTTGCCAACTGTATAACGATAAGTAAATTGTAAATGCAATGGGCATATCGACAAGAATGATAACGACAATTCGGTGATGATTTTAATGTAACTTCAAAAACCAAGTTTTCACGTTTACAGTCGTGAAAACAAGAAAAAAGGTAAGTGTGCAAATAGCGCAAAACTAATAGTGTCGTTTTATTCAAGGATTGCGACAAAAATTAAGGTTTACAAAACAATGGTGTAGGAAGCTTATAAGAATAGTAGAAAATGTGAATTGGCTGCCAACAATGGTGACACACTGGTAGAAGCAGTTATCTCTGCCTAAAGAACAAACTCAAATTAGGATAACGAGAAAAATTCTAACTCAAAAACAACAACCAAAAAATCGTGTAAACATCATCATTAACCAATTATTCCAGCAATGTTTAAAGGATGAAAACTGATAGCAGTCTTAAGACAAGCGAGTTGAGATATTAAAGGTAAAATCTCCAATACTGTTGACAGAGCCACTGCTGCCAGCAGGCATCCATAGCCTCGACAGGGTTTCCATTTAACCCACTCCGATATCTGTATCCTACCAAGAAGTTCTAGATCATAATAAAGGACAAATTAAAGTCAAGAGGTTTCATATTTGCAAATTTTCATATACCCGACATTGCTTCGCTGCCATCAGGCTTGTTTTGTACCCCTACGAAGTTGTCTTAGCGCCATGCATTCATTTACCCGCTGCCAGTGGACCTGTTCAGCATCCCGGCGGGTTTACAAGCACTTCCCACAGCTCTATTAATGATTTATTTTGTTTTATATAGTTGAGCGGGGTGACGCTGAAAATTACAATATTTAAACATATTTTTTCAGACCTCAGCATAAATTTTTAGAACTGTCCTTTATTAAGATCCATAGATGTTTCATTTACGGAACCAAATTTCTAAGGCAGGGAGACATCTTCTGAGTCATTCCCTTAAGGAATAGGGACAGCGTAAAAAGATAATGGATTATCGCAACAAGCTTATGTTAGAGATTGAAATCAATTAACTTCTTTCAAACAACAAACTTTTGCCAATCACAGATGTAAATTTCAGAAGTATACAATTGATGTTTATACAATTTTCTTAGCAGTCATTTGAGCGAAGGAATTTTCTATTTTCTTTGTCCGAATAGCTCAATATAAAAGTATGTGTATTTCCAAAAACACAAGCTGATAAACTCAAAGGAGAAATCAAAAACAACAAAAGAAAAAGAAAAAGAAAACAAAAGCAAAATATGTACATAATGTACAAGGGTTGTCATCAGGCAAAGTATCTTTTCAGGGCTTGGCCATTCATCGAATAGGTGTCAGGCTGTCCCTCAATATTCTGCAATCGGAAAGAACTGGGACCCAACTTCTCAGCAATTAAAAACAGTCCAAGCCATAAGTTTTGAAATTTCGTGTGTTCTCCCTTTCCCTCATGCGGTTTATCCCACTTCAAGACGAGATCACCTACTTTGAAATTCCTATCAGAAGCAGAGTTAGAATCGAACCAGGTTTTAACCAATAGTTGATGCTGATCTAACTTACGTTTAGATTGGGCTCTTACCTCTCCTAGCTTCATCAAAGCGTTAATTCGGTTTTCTAAAGGGGGACAATCTCCTTCTTGAATTTTGTGCAATAACTGTAGTGAAGGGAGAAGAATGTGTGGTGGCAGAATTGCTTCTCGGCCATAAATGAGAAAAAAGGGGGAGTTACCTATAAAAGCTTTTGGCGTTACCCTATCAGCCCAAAGTGCGTTTAACAATGCATTGTGCCAATTTTTGTGATTTTCAGCCACCGTTCTCTTGATGATTTTAATCAAGTTCTTATTTGTTGATTCTACCAATCTGTTGCCCTGAGGGTAATAGCTAGCGGAATACTTCAGTTTAATTCCTTTTTCCAAAGAAAACTCGCTCATCTCAAGAGAGGAAAATTAAGAAGCGTTATCGAATACTAAACAGTCAGGGATACTAAAACGAGTGATAATATTTGAATTTAGAAAGGCAATTACCTAACTAGTGTTGACAGTTCTTAACGCAGCTGCTTCAGACCATCGGGTAAAGTAATCTGTGGCTGTCACAATAAACTTGTGTTGTTGTGAGGATGGAGGGTTGATTGGACCTATGATATCAAGGCCCCACTGCTGAAAAGGAGAGTCAATTGAGACGGGCTGCAAAGGAAAGGCTGGTTTTTGTAACCGCCCTGATGCTTTCTGACAAATGATACACTTACGACACAAGGCATGGGAATCTATAAAAAGAGTGGGCCAGTAATAACTGGCTCTTAAAACCTTATGGGCAGTGGTGTCGCCACCAAAATGACCGCCAGCTTCTCCTGCATGAAACTCTAGCAAGACTTTTTCTGCTTCGTCCTTCTCAAGACAACGCATCAGTACGCCGTCAAAACTCTAACGAAATAGGATACCATTAACCAAATGAAAGGAGGAAGAATTTAATCTAAACGCTCTTCTTTTAGTGGGGTCTAGGTGACGGGGTGCTGACCCATGTTCAAGACATAATTTTATATCGTCGTACCAAGGACTGAGAGGGTTTTGTGCGCAATAGATTGCATTTTGATCGTGTTGTCCTAGGTTTGACGTATCACTTCCTTCTTGTTGTCCTGCTGCTGAATCAACAAATAACTTGCATAACCCTTGGCCTCTCACTATTTGAGCTGGGGTAATTTCTATGTCGTACTCCTACAAGGAGGTAACCCAGTTAGCCCTCTTTTCACCTAGTTATTTTTTCACTAACAGGTTCCTGACGGCTGGATAAGGGACAATAATTTTCGTCCTTGATTTCAAAAGATAAGACCGGAAATGCTTGAATTCTTTGAAAACAACGTAGGCTTGCTGATCTACCGCTAGGTAATTAAGTTCAGTGCCTTTGAAAGAAGAGATCATAAAGGCAATGGGTATTTCATTATTCTCGGCGTTCTTTTGGGTTAGGACGACGACATAGGAACGGTCAGAAGCAAAAGTATAGAGTGTGAAATCTTGAGAAAAGTCAGGGCTCACGAGAGACGAAGTGTCTATTATGGACTTCTTTATTGCATTAAAAGCTTGATTTTCTAGGGGTCCCCAATGATATTGGGTGTCTTTCTTAATTAAATTCTGTAAAGGTCTGACCATTTCGGAGAAACTGGGGACGAATCTCCTCACGAAGTTAATCTGGCCTAAGAAAGACTTCATAGATTTTTTAGATGTAGGAGGGGGAAGTTTCACGATGACTTGAGTCCTTTCAGGGTCGATAATCATCCCTTCGCTTGACACAATAAATCCCAAGAGTTTACCCTGTTCTACTGCAAAAATGGATTTTTTGGGATTCAAAGAAATGCCGTATTTACGACATCGCTGTAGAATGGCTCATAAGTGAGTTAGATGATCGATTTTGTTTTTAGAGAATATAGTAACATCATCTAAGTAAACTACGACAGACTGATTGATTAAGCCTCAGAAAGCGATGTCCATCGCTCTCTGAAAAGTGGCACCAGCATGAATCAATCCAAAGGGCATTTTTCGATAAGCATAAGTGCCCCATGCGGTATGGAAGGTAGTTTTAAGTTGGTTTGGTGGAGACATCAGGACTTGGTTGTACCCCGAGAAACCATCCAGTAAGGATAGCCTCTCAGAACCAGATACCTGTTGAAGGATCTGTTCCATGGGTGGGACAGGATAGTTGTCTTTATCAGATGCTCTATTAAGGTTTCAGAAATCGACGCACAATCGGATTTCCCCATTTTTCTTCCGGACAGGGACAAGGTTAGAAACCCATTGAGTGTGCCTAACAAGAAAAATTATCTTAGCATTCAGGAGCTTATTCAATTCTTTTTTAACGGTCGGTTCAAGCTTAGGGTGCATTTTTCTCAATTTTTGTTGAAAGGGTGAGGTTTGGGGTTTCATAGGAATGACATGTTGTATGATGTTAGGGTCAAAAGTTTTAAGGTCATCATACGTCCATGCAAAGACATATTTAAATTCTTTGAACAATTTAATAAATGCAGCTTTTTCTTGTTGAGAACATCCTACCCCTAGATTAATCTACTGCGGAATGTCCTTAGTCCCTAAGTTTACTTTTTCATATGATAATGAAGAACTATTGGTTTTATAGTTGACCGAATTTATAAATTTATCTTGAAGATCGTAAAATTTCTCTAATCTAACTACAGATTTAGGGATCGAATTTACCATGTCCGATGAAGATTCAGTAGTTCTCGAATCTGGTATTACTGTGAAATCGCGCAAATTTTCGTCATGCGTGCATTCGTCTATCACTGTGCCTTGAAAAGTTTCTTCCATATGCAGAAAGTTAATAATATGCTGATCGTCATCAAAGACTCTCCAGTTTGTAATGTTGTCGGGAACAGATGGCCGGAACAATAGTTCGACGGAGAATGCATCCGGGGATAAGCCTTCTGCAAGAAAGAGTTTAGAAGCTACGTTAGCTAATAGATCTGCTTCAGAATTATTCAATCTAAGAATAGAATTTATATTGAAAGAAACAAATTTACTCATTAAATTCCATACCTCGGATTGGTATCTTTTAAGATGCGGAGACAGACAGTGGATATAATCTCTTACCTGTCTGACCACGATTTCAGAATCGCCAAAAACAACCAAGTTTTGAATGTTCATATCTAGAGCTTTTCTGAGACCTTGCAGTAAAGCCTCATATTCTGCAGTGTTATTAGTACCTTCAAATTCTAGCCTGCATGTAATCAATGTTTTGTTACCAGCTGGATCGATAATAACACAGCCTGCTCCAGCTCCTTCTTTGGACTTTGACCCATCAAAATAAAGAGACCAAATTTGATTTCCATCGAGTGCATGAGAACGTTGCGTAGAAGCTGTTGGCTGCACATATGCTACAATCTTGGACTGCTGTTCTGGATTAGTGATAGCTGAAGCCTCGGCCATAAAATTGCTGAAAAAGGTATCCATCCCTTGTACCTCGGGTGAATCAGCAGAAGGTGTAAATGGTTCGTTGGGATCATTCAAATCTGTGACTATGACCTTAAGGTAGCATTCATGATTTACCTTGATCTTGTTGGGCTTGCCATTCTCTGGAAGCCATAGGTGAGACCAGTCTGTCGTGAAATAGCCGTGTAGCTGCTCTAACCAGTCCCTGCTTAAAAACATACCATACACTTCTGAAATATCCACAACAATAATATCAATGACTTGATGAACCTTGGGGTTAGACAATAATATTATAAGCACATTCTTTAGTTCGCCTATAACTTTAACATTTGTTCGATCAATTTGTATGATTTTTAAGGTGGAGGGTTCAACTTCGGCGTTAATATTTTGGCATACAGACCATGGCATCACATTGGATGATGATCTTGAGTCTACCATACAATTGTGCACGTTTCTATTAAAGATTTCGAAGGTTAACAAAAATGGAGGTACATTCTTGCGAGTGCTAAGGGTGGTAGTTTGTGGCTTTTTACTCGCAGTTTCTAAAGCTACTTTGCCTACATTATTTACATTATTTACAGGAAGGCTTCCTTTATCTCGAGGATCAAGATTATTTTTAGTGGAAGTCTTCTGAGGAACTTTGTTTTGCACAACCTTGTTACTACTTGAATTACCATTTTTGCCATTCTCTGAGATATTCTGTAACATTTTTTGTGGCAGAAATGGAAATTTCAATAACTCATAAACATAAATGTTAGCTCTCAACTTTTTAAGATCTTCAACTAAATCATAGTCCAAGTTGGGGTTCACATGACTTTGTTTAGTCTCAGCTGGTTTAGATTGCTTTGAAGGTAAAGTCGTAGTGTTTTCGAAAGAGGGTTTGTTTGCGGTATTACTCCTAGTATTGTAAGCATGAACCATCTCGAAGTTAGCTTGAAAGATGTTGTCCGAGAAGTGTCCAAAAATGTTTGGAGAAGACTCTTCTTCTTGAATTGTCTCTTGTTCAACCACCTCCTCAGGAATCTCAGGAGGCATCAAGTTATCCCGGGCTTCTAGAATTGTTTGAAGGGTGCATTGCAGACTTTCTAGATTAAGGCCCTCGGTGGTTGGATTAGGTCGGTTGGTTGGGAAAGGCTTCCGGAATGGGGGTTTGTAAGGTCCTTTGCTTGAGGAAGCTTCTTCGGTCGTACTTTTTAAGTCTATAACTAGATTTGACAGTTTTTGAACAACTTTAGTTAAGTTTTCTAAATCCGAGCTTTCAGGTTGTGCCTTACTTTGAGTAGGTCTAGGGAGGTTTTCGATCTTCTTTTTGGAAAAAGAACTAGTCTCTGTTTCGTTGCTAGTAGAGTCTTTAAGACTAAGTATGTCTTTTTCAATCTGGCTGGCCTCCTCGAAGGCTTCTAACAACGTGGCTTTCTTAGATATTTTAACCCAAATAGCTATACTTTGATGCAAAGCTTTAGTGTAGTATGCTATTATGAGATTCTCGGCAGGCATGGAATCTGCAGGGATTTGGTTCTTAAGTGTTAAGAATCTTTGATTAAAGTCTTTAACTTTTTCTTTTGGGTTCATTCTTAAGTTAGAAAGCTCAATGACTAGGACTTCCGGAGGCTTACCGTCTCCGAACTTTTCCAAAAAGCATGACTCAAAATTTTCCCAAGACATGATGGTATGGGGTTGTTGGGAAAAGTACCATGTCGATGCATTGCCCTCGAAAGTATAGGGGAACAACCTACAGACAACGTCTTCATGCTTGACATTACGGAGTCTTATGGCTAACATAAACTTTTTAATGTGATCTTCAAGGATCTGTTTTGAGTCAGGGTCAAACTTGGGAAGCCACTTCTCCAGATGTTTAGGTAAAGGATGTTGAGCTCCAGGTACAACTACGACATCCTGGTCAAGCCAAGGTCTAGCAGGATTGTTCTGGTTGGCCATTGGTGTAGTGGGTGTGGAAGGCTGAGAAGAGGAAATGCCTTCATCAGAGGAATCTCCTCCAGAAGAGGAAGGAGATGATGGAGGTGGTGAGGGGGGTACTCCAGATCCTCCTGTAGCAGGATTGAGGGTTGGATATGTAGGGTTCACAGTGAGATTAGTGCCTTCGAGTTGTTCTCTGATATCAGAGAAATCTAAAGGTTGGTCTAAAGGTCGATTTGGTTGCCTCAAACGGGCTAAGGCACTATGAGTTCTTATGAGAGACTGACGAACAATCTCTTGTATGTCACCACCTGTAGGATTTGGGGTTACTGGTTCAACTGTGATCTGTGGATCGTCGGTTGATGTGGTTGTTGTTTGAGGGGGAATATTATCGTTCGAATGACTTCTTGTCACTATAGGTGAGCGATTAGGTGGTGGAGGAGTCTTGCGACCGCCTCATGCCATTAATTAAGTTCAGGCCCTCCTTCTAGCGTCATTTGTTGATGGGCGAAATTGATCGTCCTTCAATTGGAAGAGTGGATCCGGTCCGGGGTTGTCTAAATAACCCAAGCCGTTTGGGATAACCCACCCTAATGGGTTTAGTGGCTCTGTTAGCCGATCTAAGTCCTAAGAAAACAAAAAATAAAACTACTCTAAATTAACTAATCTAACTAAACATAACAATTAAAACAAACTAATAAACAAATCTAACTATTATATATACAATCTACTATCTAATACTATAATAACTCTATGAAATCAAATATCTAACTACTAACATAATTAAATCTTAATCACAAATGTACAATATTTACAAATTACAGATTTAAATGAAAACCTGCAAAACTCATTGGTAACTTGTCCTAAGACAGCAAAACTATTGTTTTTTGATTTTTATAATTTTATGAAAAAGAAATAAACTAAAAACTATCTAAACTAAGCAACTAAAATACTAACTCTAACTAAAAATCTAAACTATACATATATCTATCTAAACTAATTAAATTATACTAATAAGCTAACCTGTGATAACGCTTTCCAATTTGTCCTGTGTAAAGAATCCAGTTCAGCTATTCGATGGGAGGAAACCCACATCAATCTTCTGCTATCCTCTAGTAAACAATAAGCAACAGTGCCCTTTCGAATCTTAATAACAGAACAAACAAGACATAAAAGATTACAACAATCTTATTGTTGGAAGATTGGTTGTTGTCATTGATGCCAACCCTAGTCATGGGTTTTGGACCACAAGATTGATGAAGTTATTTGGACATGAAGGAAAATGCACATGCAGATACAACACCCATGGATGGATAGTATACATCATGTTGTTTCTGGTGGTATGTGGCACGTCACGTGGATCCTCATGGTTGAGGAGAAATGAATTTTTGAAGATAACAAAGTGAATTGTACATGTAGGCCCTGAAGATAATTAAAGAAAAGAATTACAAAATAAGAAAGCCCTAATGTTAAAAGGAAGTGACATAAATGGTATAAATAAACATCATTATATATTCATTTGATACTAGTCGAATTTCAGAGGCAAGAAGAAGAAAAAGAAGGCCGGATTTCAAGGGAGGATGAAGTCTTTTGGTGATGTGTTCTAAGGTATGTTATTTTCAGGTCATCATACCATTTTTGCTATAAATTTTTTTCTAGAACGATTCAGATGGTGAAATCGCTATGGTATTGAGAATACATATCAAGGTACCTCTGGTAAAATTTTTAGCTCTTGATTCACTATAATTATGGAGATACACTCTGTGGAATATAGGGTTTGTGACCAGTCCTGAAACTAGTCAATAAACAGGTGTTCTGGGTAAAACAGTCATAACATTTTCATACAGACTCCAAATGTAGTGGGACCACTTCCATTAGAAAGAGTACAGACTTTAGTTTCTTGTGTGGAAGTTTCAGAATCAGATGTTAAATATTGAGCGTGGGGCATGCTGTACAAGTTGGGTCTTCTGAACATACCAGAATTGAATAAAGTTTTATTATCTCTCATATATTCTTGGGTGGAAGGAAGGGGAAAGGATAGAGAGTTAAAATATCTATTTATATTGGAGGATTGTATCTTCCTCTTGGAGGTTTATCCCTCCCTTTACATTTGGAAGCTGTAGCTACCTTTGGAAGTCATTACTTCCCTTGAACAAAAACTATTGATTATTTCTCATATATTGTGCATGGT
>ML782019.1:952817-975370 GCA_009831015.1 Picea engelmannii | reverse complement strand
AATTTATGTTGATTCAATTATCAACAAGATCATTATCGAATCCAAACAAAATCAACAGGATCGTTTTCAAATTGATATAATTGTATTAAATATAAACAAACGATCGTGCTAATCGTTGCACACAATAACCACTTGTAAATCAAATCGAATAGGAACGAAACGTTTTGAGGCTGGCAAAAATTAACACTGTTTCCATGATTTTAGCAAATAGATCTCCGACACAGGCCAAATGAGAATATCGATTCAATACAAAAAAAATCGTTTTTGCCAAATCGAAGTCGAACATAGTTGTTTTCCTGATTTAAAAGATTACATCATATTTATTAAACCAATCATTAATAATGACACATAACATTCATAAGAGATTATACCAATTCAAACCCACAAAATCGTTCCAAAATCAAACTATAGAAACTAAATCAGAGCCGATATAATCCAACCACAACGAAATCGTATTAAATCAAAACATAATCGTGTTCTAATTTTAGCATAAAAATCTCATGTACAGGTCAGATGCAAACAAAATCCAAGCGAAAGCAAACCTCATTAATCATATTAATTCAAACTAACAGAATTATTCAAAATGAATCAAACCCAATGAAAACCAATCAATTGCTAAACCGGGCACGACCAAAATCACATACCAAAATCATAACCACATTTGATTTTAGCAAAATGAATCTACTTTATAGGATCCACACATAACCGTTTTTTATAATCAAACTATGACAAAATTATTTCGAATAATAAACAAAACTCAAAAACCAATTCATTATATTAATCCAAGCAATTCAAAATACAAAATTGACATTGAAATTCATACCTGGATAATCAACAGACAACTTGGTCATGATAGTTTGGAATTGACGAATGTTGTCGTCGATTCGACATTCATAAATATGATCGAACCAGTGGTTTTCTACTTCTTGTCAATAGCTTGAAGTTTGTCTCTTTCTCTTGACAACATGGTGACTTGGTTCTCTAAAGACTTGATCTTCGATTGTAATAAAGGAACGTCGGCATAGTAGCGCTCAAGCCACACATTACATTGGCTGCATGATGTGTGTTCGGGCTTTGAAACGACAGTCGAGGGTTTTTTTAAATCATCAAGGGTTTCATTATGAACCCTGATTCCTGGGAAATTAGGATTATTATTTAGGCATGGGGGCAAATTAGAAACATAGTCATAGGGTTGCTCGGAGCACATGCCTTGGGAATAGAGGTACTCTCCAGCTAGGAAGCGCTCAATATCGGAGTCCGAGTCTTCACTGAGAACTATGGGCTTTTGGTTAATGCTAGGCTTAGGTTTATTCTGGGTCAGTCTCGATATCAATCGAGCATTCTTTTTACCCTTCCTGTTGACAGTATGGTTACCCTTGACCTTCTTACTCATAGGCTTTTTTACATCCTCATCCTTGTCTGTTATAATGTTGGGTAGGTCAATATCAGGACCGACCGAGTGTTTGGGAGAGGGTAGAAGGGCATGGAAAGGCACGGGTGGCCCAACCTTAGTCTCACTAGCCACAAACTTGTCGATTTGGACAGACTCTGAATCAACAAAGCCATTTCGAGAAAGAAAGGCTTGCCAATCATCGCCATGAAGGTTTAAATGATGAACGACGATGAGTCTAATCAAACCATGGTGAAACAGGATGCTATCAGCCTTTTCACGTTTGAACCTCTTAGCCATTTTGTAAAGACTACGCAGGAAGTAAAATGGCATGTTCAATGGATAGCCCATGAATTTCATTAACAGTCGAAGGTGATAAAGAAAAACCAATCCATACCGATCCTCATAGGTCACGAATTGTTTAACCATTATCAAAAGATCATGCCACCTGGGTTTAAGTGTGGAAATAGGCATACCTTTGTCACAGGATGTGACCTTTTGTGATACGAATAGAAAAGGCCATGGCACCTCGTCGACTTTGGAGTTTTTAAATGATCGCTGGTCCGTCGCTGCCAATCCTGTGGAAGAGCTTATGAACTCTTCATTCATCTCAAGCTGAATGTCACCTACTTTATCCCTACACCCATCAAAGGTAAGGGAGAATTTCTGTGCAACAGTGAGGTTGAAGCCCTCGAACCTCTGTACAAACGTGAGCCAACTGCTATCCTCTAAATCCTTACGGGCGTTATCGAACAGTAGCAGAGCTTCACTACCGTTCGGCTCTATTCACACCACCGGTGCCATAGAGAGGAGCACACGGTGAGCGATGTGAATGAGCCAGGGTTTGAATCACAGCATAGGCAGGGGCATAATGCTCACAGGCTTACCCGAAACTAGCAGAGGTGAAACATGGATAGGGGGGAAAAATTAATGACATATCGTGCGAAGGTGGTGGAGCTATTTTGGCCCATGCACAACAGTCATATCCACAGTACAACCACCGATGCTTATAACTATTCAAATAAATATGCATATGTGTTAACAATTATGCCATTCAATCAACCAATGAAATCAATGGTAAGTGGATTAAACATTTGCGCGAACCAAAGTCTTACTATAGTTTTAAAACCAAACAAATGAATCGAAACAAATGTCAAGGGTTTGATTTATACAAACTATGTGTTGTATGAAATGATTATACCAAGGGTTTAACCATAACACCGATGTGTTTTTATGTAACTAATGTGCCAAGTGAATCGATGAAAGAACATGTAAATCCAATCACCAATGCATCGCAAACTCAATCACTCATGAAACGAAATTACAAAATCAATGAAAGAATATCAAATTAGTACATATCAAAAGGTCTTGCCAACTGTATAACGATAAGTAAATTGTAAACACAATGGGCATATCGACAAGAATGATAACGATAATTCGGTGACGATTTTAATGTAACTTCGAAAACCAAGTTTTCACGCGTACAGTCATGAAAACAAGAACAAAGGTAAGTGTGCAAATAGCGCAAAACTAATAGTGTCATTTTATTCAAGGATTGCGACAAAAATTAAGGTTTACAAAATAGTGGTGTAGGCAGCTTATAAGAACAGTAGAAAATGTGAATTGGTTGCCAACAACCTAACAACCCAATAGTTTTTTAGTCCAAGTTGTAAAAAGTTGTAAGCCTTTCCATATGAAATTGTATTCTCCAAATGTTTATCAAGCCCTGATTGAGTTAGGCCTTCCTAGGTCAGTGTGTGATCATGCAGAGTGTATCCCTGGTTTTAAGCAACTTGATGCGTTGGCCATGGGTGGGATGATACATCAAGTTGTGTAATGAACCACTTGGGTAGCTACGAGGGTGTTAGGTGTACTGGTATGCTATCTTGATGTTGAGAAGTTGGGGAATGTGAGATGTGGTAATCTCAGAGATGGTTAGGACCAAGTTATGTTTTAGGGGGAGTGTTAAGTTATGGTTAAGGAAGGGAAGCTGGTGAGTGATAGTTTTTACCAGATGTAATTAAGGGGGAGTGTTAAGGAAAATGAATTAATTACATCCGTAGTTAATTAGTGTGTTTACTGTTGTAGGAGTTAGTAAACCTCCATAATGCATTTGTAACCATATTTGTAACTATACGTTTCATATTAATATACAAAACACGTCAATGTGTTGTGGTGTGTTGCATCAATTCTATCTTTGCGTATATTTTGACATCTCCCACAGGTTGCAATCTCTTTAACAATAATTTGGATCACTCATTCAATATCAAGTACCATGAGGCAAGTGGATTTGGATGCACGCATAGTGAATGCAAATTTAGAGCTTAACCACTCCATTGAAAATGACATATATGTGTATACGATGTGAATTGGATTACTTAACTTTTTCAAATGATCCGAGTTTTGGCCCTTTTTAAAGCACTAATTACATTGCAACTGTTTTGATTGTAAATTCATGGACATAGTAATTATGTGTTTTGATTACAAATTATTGGACATGGTAACAATATACATTAAAGGTTTGGTCCCAACCATTTGTAAATTCAATTATCACTCTGGTTATCATCGTCTCAAAATTTTTCACGGACCAATCATTTATCTCTTTCTTTGTTATTATATTTTTTGTTTAATAGTAATTCCAATAATATATAGTTTTTTCTTTTCCTTTCACATATCTCAGTTCACCAACGATTATGTTGTAGCTTATGTGAGAAATAAATAAATGAACGTACATGCATATAATAATAATAATAATAATATGTTTTTAAGGTCACAACCAAGCCATACACCAAATTGGTGTACGTGACCCCTTTGTTTGTAGGACAAGGGTCCCCCTCCGCACATCGAAAACACATGTTCTTAACCATTAGGCCCACTCAGGTTGTATTATCACACACACACATACACATTCCATACATAATATGAAAAAAATAACAATTACAGTGTAGAAAAAAATTAATGATTACAAAATATACACAAAATAGACTATGTCATGATGAATATTAACAAAGTAAAATACAATTAAAGTTAAATGAATATTGTATAAAACCAAAATAATGGCAACATAGTCAAATACCATCCTATTTTAGAATAGGAGGAAATAATTGTATGGTCGTTAATCATATGGTTATGAATAAAGTTACATTATAACTTTATTGAGTCGTTATCTAATCGTGTCAAATCATAAAAAAAATAATAACAATTTGATATGTGGATGATTACTTGAGCTTATATTTTGATTTAGGCACATAAGATCTTCACTGTATAATAATATGTTGACCTTTGTAACTATTAAGTTTATTAATTATGTATGATGATCTTGGCTTCGGTGGCATGCATAAGAAAAACATGCACGCTCATGAATTTTTAAGTTGTTGGCACTTAAAATTCATTAATTGTATATTTCTTTTACATAATTATTATAAAATTCACAAATAATTTAACATACAACATTCTAATTGAGAAGTGAATGTTAAGATCAAACCTATGTAGACATTATTTTTTATTTAACACATCTCCTTTCAATTTTATTGACAATTTATTTTATAGAATAAATAATAATCGATTGACGATTTATTTCAGAGAATTTTGTTGCCTTATATTATAACAAGAGGATGCCATTATTTGTTGGTTCTATTATGAATGCATCAAATGACCATCGATGAGATGTACCATATATAAAATTTGTAATAGAAAGACAATATCAAACTTATAATATCAAACTTCTTTGTTTTTGAACGATCTTGTAACAAAATTTTCAGTTATAGTAGTTGTTTTATTTTAAGTGACTTAAATTTTTTGAAGAAAATATAATATTTTAAATGTAGGAGAAGCAACACTAGTTTTAGCAACATAGGCTAATGAAATTTTGGTATTGATGTATAAGCATATTCAAGATGATGACATGCATGAATTCAAATGTATGCACCAAATTTTTTTCGACAAGGATATCGCAGTTCACTAGCACTTATTAGTCCTTGCCGAGGCCAGTGCATGTACTATAGCAATGAGTCGATAGTTTGACTTGTGTTAGTTGTTGGTTGACTTTTCGATATCTTCATTTTAACCAAAGTTCTTTCCTATAATTTAGATTTTCCAAATTAATTGAAAAGTAAAATATTGTTTTTCTCAGTTTCCATTGGTTATGGAGTTTAAGGTGTTATTGCCAGGCCAACGATGTAGTTCTCGGGACTAAGAATGTTAATGTATTATTTTATTACATTTTTCTTCGATAGTTGGTAAATATGACAAGCATCATTTGATATCTGACATTTGACAAGAACTAATATTGCAGTCTGCAGTGGATGACTCCTTAACGCTACAATGAATGTATGGCACTACAGTGGATGGAGTCAATGATGTTTCTTCTGAGCAATGTGGAAACCTACATGCATTATTGAGCAATGTGGAAACCTACATGCATATTCTGAGCAATGAGTCATTCCTTCACTGCAATCGCTCCTCATCTTGACATATGAAGAAATGATTTCCTTCACCTCAACCGCTCTTGCACCTTATCGATTCTTCAAAATCTTGAGGTATGGATGTTAGTATCATTGTTATTCTTGTAGCACAAACCATGACAATGAAAAGGCCACCACAAATTTCAAGTCTATGAACAGTATTTAAACCAATGTTTTGATAAGGTGAGGTTGATATTGAGCTGCAAAGCCGAAATGCCTCTGGTTGTTGCAGTCCAGGTTTGATTTGTAGCTCACGCCGAGAATGTAGCAACATATTTTGTAGAAGCCGATGCGGTCATGCTGCTTCGAGTAGCTTCCTTTGCCGCACTCCAACCCATCGTTGATGATTTTGGTTACCACTCCATATCCAATTGATCTTTTGACAATGATGTCACTTCCAGAGAGACTCGATCTCTTGGTCATCACGTCGTGGCAGGAAGGCATGAAAGGCACAAAATGTGCGACAATGACACACATAATTGCAGAAGACTGGCTGATTAAGCTTTAGGCCAAAGTCCAAACTATCTTGGTTTTTGGTGTTTTTTGAGGGGAACAATACTAACACACTAAATAAATGGAAGCTAAACTGGGTATTGCATCAAATCTAGTAAACATTTGCTTTTCTATTTCTGTGTTCAAAACTGAGTATGTCTCGTTGAAGAAAGCATGAAGGGTGATAAAGGGCTGAAAACCTATATGTTTGTATTAATGAGGGGATACATCATACAATGATTTTTAGGTGAAGGGCCTACTGATCCCTCAAGAATAGCTGATCTAGGTGAATATCGGTGGCCACCCACCTTTTCCAACTTGCTGAAAACTGTTTTCTGGCAGTTTTGGTAATTTACTATTTTTAGCAGTTTTTAACTTCTGGGGCCATTTTGAGGGCCTAAATGAATTTTTTTTGGGATAGAGGCTCCCAATGATAGCCAAAGGCTCTAGTTAATCCCCCTAAATGAATATCCTCGACGATACCTTTCCAACGAGCTATCATGCACCTAAAATGAAGATTGTATGCAAAAGTTACGACCCCGGGAAGTTGATGTACTAACTTACCCAAATGAGGCCCACATGACTTTTGGCGCTTCATATCCTAGGGTTAGGTTTTTGGATGTCTAGGGTTTTTGAAATTCCTGTTTATTGTAAAAAGGCCTTCAAAGCCTCATTGTAATCATCATCTTGTGAATGAGCGCAATAGTCACATCTCTTCTTAGAGATAAGTCACCACCATTCAAGCAAGCTTGTTTTTCGCTGTATTTTATAGTTTCAGCTTATTTCCTTATTGAATAGAAAACTAGTTTTACTGTATCTCTGTTATTTTGTGTTAAACACCTGTTAATAATCTGTAGTCATTTTGTTCTACTCATAAAATCTCTATTAGTGGTATAAGAGCGGTCTGCTCCTTGTTGTCTTAATGCATGTATCCAACGAGGTGAGAGTACAAAGAGTTGGGTCTCAAGCTTGTTTCTCTTGAGGAAAAAATCTCTCGCACGCCCAAGCAACCTCTCATGGTAGGAGAAAATAAATATTATGGGACATGAGATCCTTTCAAAATGTTGCTTGAGGAATCCCTCACGCAACAAAGGAACGAGATGATGGATAGTTTCGCGCAAATCCTTTGACGGCTACCAACAGGCGATGCGTCTTCTTTGAGGGGAGGCTCCGCCCCCTTCAAGGTACAAATAAACTTCGATATTCCTATATTTGAAGGTCATATAGACACAGATGTTGTATAAAAGTGGTTGAATCTACTATAAGGGTATTTTTCTGTCCATAACTTTTCGAATAGAGAAAATATTACTTTTGCGCTCCTCAAAGTTGTTCCCCATGTCAAAGATTGGTGGGAAACTTTTTGTGAGAAAAATGAAACAAAGGAACCCTCATTATTTACAGTCACATCCACCTAGGAATTCTTCAGGGATGCTATTAAGGAACAATACTACCCTGCCGGAAGTTATGACGACTTGTATACCAAATGGACTACATTGCGGCAAGAAAGAGACCAAGTAGTGCCGGATTTCACAAATATCTTCCATGCCTTGTGCACCAAGTTGGGTGTCAAAGATTCAAAGAAACATCTGGTGCTCAAATATTGCGGTGTTCTGCATAGATACATCTAGACCGAAATGGAATTTCTGGACATCTCATCCTTGGGTGTGGCCTACCAATATGCTGTCAAAGTCGAGCAGATGCTCAAACAAAAGACACGACAATTTGGGCATGGGAACCCATCACAACAAAAGCCAGGAAAGGGTGGACCCAACCCACAGAACAAAGGATAGAGAAAATATGGACAATATCAGGACAATTATTCCAGTCTGCAAGAAAAGAAGGACACTGAAAAGACAAAAAAAGATACCGAGAAGTGGTGTGACTTCCATAAGAGCCCTTGGCATAACACTGCTGACTGCCACTCAAAGAAGTCGCTGGTGGCTGAAGTGAAAGCCTCTAAATCAGATGTGGGTTCTGACTCTGAGTCAGAACCAGAAGGGGGAAGACAGATCATTGATGCAGAACTCAGTGCCACCGTTGCTACCACCAAGCTCCAGCCTGGTGAACCAGATGAGCCAGAAGAAGGAGAGTGCCTCTTCCATTCACATATGTGGGTAAAAGGCACTCCACCGCACTTCATTGTTGATAGTGGTATCCAAAAGAACCTCATATCAGTAGAGGTCATCAATTGGTTGGCCCTATCGACAATGCCACACCCACAACCCTACACCATTGGATGGCTCCTCTAAGGAAGCGATCTCCGCGTCAACCAACAATGTCGACTGTCATACGACATCAATCCCTTCAAAGACGAGGTATTTTGTGATGTTGTTCCTATAGAATTTTGTGATGTTATTTTGGGCCAACCTTATTTATGGAAACGCCATGTTGTATATGAATCTACGCCTTGTAGTGTTATTATTATTTTGAACAGGAAATTGTACAGGATACCCGAGGCAGTCCCACCTAGTGTTATTTCCTTGATCTCTGCTAAGCAATGCAGGAAGGTCATCTCTCAGACGGGAAAGTTTGTCTTCTTCGTGTTTCACTCTCAGAATAAGTGAAAGATCACAGCCACATCCAGGGTCTCTGTGGCCGACCTCTCCACACAGCAGAAGAAAGTACATAAGGTCATGGAAGAATACTCAGATATCTTCTCCTCACCTACTGGGGTACCTCTGCACTACCAGGTCAAGCACCCCATCGATCTGACCCCTGACGCACCACTGCCCAATGGGCTAGTCTATCACCGCTCTCTATTAGAGAATGAGGAGATCAAGCGACAGATCCAAGAACTGATCCACAAGGGACACATCCGTCTCATCTCATCACCTTGCGGTAGCCTAATCGTGTTGGTACATAAGAAATATGGAACCTGACGACTCTACATTGATTAGTGGGCTCTGAATAAAATCACAGTCAGAAACTGGTACCTGATTCCCCAAATCGACGACCTCTTGGGTCAACTCATGGGGGAAAAATACTTCAGTAATATTGATATGAAGTCTGGCTACCACCAGGTCCCCATAGAATAGACAGATGTATGGAAAACTGCCTTCAAGTCAAAGGAAGGCCTTTTTGAATGGTTGGTCATGCCTTTTGGTTTGACAAATTATCTAGCCACTTTCATGAGGATGATGGACGATATCCTGCGACCATTCACCAATAATTTTTTAGTGGTGTATCTGGATGACATTTTCATTTACAACAAGACTTGGGCTGAACACTTGCAGCATATTCAACAGGTTCTGCACACCCTGTGGCAGCACAAGCTATATGCCAACTTGGAAAAATGCTCCTTTGGCATGGACATGGCCCATTACCTGGGCTACATAATTGATAAGCATGACATACATGTGGATCCAGCCAAGATCCAAGTCATCCGTGACTAGACAACCCCAACCACACTCACTGAGCTTCAGAGCTTCTTGGGCCTTTCAAATTTCTACCGCAGGTTCGTGTTGGGATTCTCCCATATTGCATGGGCCCTCAGCCAAATAACCAGTGGTGGTGTTAAGGCAAAATTTGCATGGGGGCCAGTCCCAACAACAAGCGTTTGAATATTTGAAGCAATGCTTGTGCTCAACCCCAGTACTTTCACTACCATACTTGCAACATCCCTTTGAGATCAAGACATATGCTTCAGACTATGTGGTGGGCATCATTCTCACTCAACATGACCACCCCGTGGCCTATCATAGTGAGACACTGTCAGATGTTGTCCGTAAGTACCCTACTTATGACAAAGAAATGTACTTCATTGTGCAAGCTTGCTGCCAGTGGAGACATTACATTCTTGGGAAGGAGACAGTCATCCACATTGATCATAAGACATTGCAGTTCATGCAGACATAAGGAAAATTGCAGAATGATCACTGATGCCAACACATGCTCCCTCCACAACCTGCAGGTCGAAAGGTCCATGTCAGCACAGGATCTTTCCTTTTCGCCGGCCCGAAGAGCTCTAAATGGCTCTTCTATTTCCCTATCGGGAAATCTGCACCCACATCAAACTCTCACAGGATCTCCTCTTTACACTTTGGGAGATCGGACTTCGCAACTTCGCAAATCCAATGGTCAAGCGTTGGTCTCTCGAATCCCCGAAAGTCGAAACAGTCAACGCTGACCTTTCCTTTCCTTATCGAGATTTTCCTTGTCGTGATTTTGGCGATCGCGATGTCAAGTGACTTGTCTCCTTTGACTCCCGAATCCCGATTTACCGAACTCCGATACACTCGTGCGCTTTGACCTTTCAATGGTCCTTTCACTTCATCGGCATTTCGAACTAGGCAATATCGCGAATCCTAATGCAATATTTTTGGAACTTCACTCCACGAAACTCTGAAGTGGTGTGCCACCTGTTCACCTCGCTGACTCCTCCGTGGCCCACACTATCCTTTGGCTATCAGGATATCGCATTTTGGGATATCGCGATTCCTGTTGAAATGTTTACGGGACTTCACCCCGCGAAAACCCGATACCGATACCTACATGTAAATCCAACGACCGTTGTGGCTTGGATCTACGGTCCTACTCCTCCTGAGCTTAGAACCCTCTCGACGCTTTCGCCTTAACTCCCCTACTTCTCTGTGAGATCTAGCAGCTCATAGGACTTCGTGGATTCTTTCCAGAGAACTGCGACCGTCCGTCTCTTCCTCTAAGAACTTCCTGGGTTCAACGTCGCTACGCCTTCTTTCGACCTTTGAAGACTTTAGATCCTTCTGAACTTTCTCTAACTTCGAGTCTTTTAGGAATTCTTGTGCGCACTCCTTGCGATAGACTTTCAACCCCTCCTAAGTGTTGAAAACCTTCGACTCTGCGCACACCTGCAACAACAGTATCTAAAATTCTTCTTCGCTTAGGTTCGCAACCCTGAAACTTCCCTCGGCCTATGCACTCCTTGCACAACTCATGTTCCTATCTGCACCTCTGGGTGAATGAGACCAAAAGTTACCCTATCTGAACCCTTTGTCAATGCACTCCTTGCGGACAACTTCAACTGCACTCCTTGCAGGAACTCTTGCTCAGACAGAGAAACAATTGAAACTCATTCCTACTTCCTCTCAGACTTCAAACTCAAAACATGAAATCATATACACAACATATAAAGCTATTGTATAATAGGAAGTAAACATTCATGAGCATAACATTCAACATACATACACAAAGAACAAACACGACGCCATGAATTTGAATCAAAGCTTTTTCTATTAATTCAAATATTTGTACATGGGTGTTCTTACACAGCTCTCTACATGCTCTTCCTTCTCTAACTGTTACAATGATACAAGTGAGGGTGTCTATATCCCGTTTCCCTCTTTCCTTCTAAAAATGTCTAATCTACACATTCAATTCTACCTACTTACATTTAATTTCATAAATGCCTCCATCTACTAAGGACGAGAGAGAATCGCTCAAGGCCCATTTACAATATACAAATGTGCCTCCATTTAATTATCACATTTTAAGGTTGGTGCATTAACTTCAAGACAATTTCAAAATTTGCGCTGGGTGGTTGTCCAACTGTCCTATGTTTCCGCGCTGGATCGCTTGGTGTTGGCGATGCTCTTGCATCATACTCCCTCATTTGAAAAATTTTCATGGGCTCCTGTCCATGAGCTCGTGCATGGTCTGTCCATGCTTCTATATCTCTGCTTCACTCTCCCAGCTGGCATCTTCAACTGGATGGTCCTTCCATTTGACCAAATATTCCAAGTATTCTTTCCTCCTGGTATTCTTACCAATTCTTTTGTCCAGTATGCGCTCCATCTGCGACTTATCTGCAACTGGCATCTGCTTTGTCCACTGGATCATTGGCTGTTCATCATTTTTTCCTGCTTCCTCAGCTTTGTATGGGTACAAATCTGAGATATTGAATATCAGAGAAATTTTTATCCCATCGGGTAATTCAATCTCATAAGCATTCGCCCCAAATTTTCTCAAGACCTTACATGGTCCGATTTTCTTCATCTTCAATTTATTATATGTTCCTCTCGGGAACCTTTCCTATCTCAAATGTGCCAGAATCAAGTCACCAACATCAAAATGAAGTTGTCTTCTGTGCTGATCTACTCTATGCTTATACTCCTGGCTTGAATTCTGTAATCGGTCCTTCACCTGACCGTGAAGTTCCTTCATCGCTTCTGCGAAATATTTTTCACTAGCACTCCTAGTCGCAGTCTGTTCTGAATCCCTCAACTCAGAAATCCCTCTCGACTGCATGCCATAGACGACCTGAAATGGACTTTGCCCTGTGCTCCTATTAACTGAATCGTTATAAGAAAACTCTGCATGTGGTAATATGTGGTCCCACTGGCTGTGGTGTTTTGTCACCAGGCTTCTCAACAAGTCTCCTAGACTTCTATTTACCACTTTTGTCTGTCCATCCGTGTGAGGATGATACGCTGAACTAAACAACAAGTTAGTTCCCAGTTTCTTCCACAATGTCCTCCAAAAATGCCCTATGAACTTAGTATCTTGATCCGAGACTATGCTTCTTGGTAAGCCATGAAGTCAAATGACTTCTTTGAAAAACAGATTCGCAATGTGAGTTGCGTCACTGGTCTTCTGACATGGAATGAAGTGTGTCGTCTTGGAAAATCTATCCACAACCACAAAGATTGAATCAAAACCTCTTTGCGTTCTTGGCAACCCCAATATGAAATCCATGCTAATTGCATCCCATGGCCTTTCAGGTATGGGCAATGGTTGATAACATCCCGCATTCTGTCTCCTTCCCTTCGAATGCTGACAAATTCTGCATCTGTCCACGAATTTCTTGATGTCTACTCGCATTCCCGAGCAATAATATGACTCATTCAACTTTGCGAATGTCTTGTCATGACCAAAGTGCCCTGCCAATCCTCCACTGTGTTTCTCCTTCAGCAGATTCTCCCTCATGGAGCATTTCAGAATACACAGTTGATTACCTTTAAACAGTAATCCTTCCTGGATCATGTACTCTGTCCATTGGCTTCTGTCTCTGAAAACTGGATTCTCAGCTGCTTCATACGCCTCTTTAAAATCCGGATCATCTCCGTACATGTTCCTGAGATCATCAAAACCCAACGTTTTGACTCTGAATTCCTGCAATAGCAAACACTTCCTGCTCAAAGCATCAACAACTTTGTTAGCAGTACCAAAAATATGTTTAATCACAAGTGTGAAAATTTTCATATACTCAACCCATTTGACATGCCTTTGATTCAACTTTTCCTGTTGAGTCACAAACTGCAATGCATGATTGTCACTGTACATGACAAACTCTTTCAGGATCAAGTAATGCCTCCATTTCTTTAATGCCTGTATGATAGCATAAAACTCCTTATCATAAGTGGAGTATTTCACTTTCGCTTCATTCAGCTTATCACTGAAGTATGCTATCAGCCTGTCCTCTTGACTCAATACTGCCCCGATTGCGAACCCACTTGCATCGCATTTCACTTGAAATGTCTTTCGGAAATCCGACAACACCAAAACTGGTTGTTCTGTAATCTTCCTCTTCAACAGATTAAAAATTTTCTCAGCCTCCTCAGTCCAGTGAAAAGACTTGTGTCTTTTCTTTACTGTGTCCATCATTGCTGCGCTAATTCCACTGAAATTCCTAATGAACTTTCGGTAGAAACTAGCCAATCCATGAAAACTTCTCACCTCAAAGATATTCTTCGGTGATGGCCAATTCTTGATCACTTCCACCTTATCTAGATCCATCCTCAAATCATCTGCCGAAATAACAAATCCCAGGTAAATGAGCTCTGTCTTCATGAATGAGGACTTCTTCATATTTATCAATAGCTTCTCCTGCTGTAGTTTCTGCATCACTGTAGCCAAATGCTTCAGATGCTCTGCCACTATTTTATTGAAAATCAATATGTCATCTAAATATACAATGACAAATTTTCCGATGAACTCCCTCAGGACTTCGTTCATCAACCTCATGAAAGTACTTGGCGCATTTGTTAATCCAAATGACATAACAAACCATTCATACAACCCTTCGTTGGTTTTGAAGGCTGTCTTCCATTCATCACCTTCTCTCATGCAGATTTGATGATAACCGCTTTTCAAATCAATATTTGAAAAATACTTTGCTCCACTTAAGCAATCCATCAGATCATCCATCCTCGGCAATGGAAATCTATACCTAATGGTTATTTTTTTAATTGCCCTCAAGTCAGTACACATCCTCCATCCTTCATCTTTCTTCGGACTGAGTATTGTTGGAACAACACATGGACTCAAGCTTTCCCTGACCAAACCTTTGTCCAACAACTCCTGGACTTGTCTTTTGACCTCTTCATTCTCTTGCGGCGTCAATCTATACGCGTCTTTGTTTGGAAAAATGGCTCCTGGTATGAGATCAATGTGGTGACTCACAATTCTGATCGGTGGCAACGAATGAGGTAATTCATCCACTACTATATCAGCGAACTCTTCCAGCAGTTCCTGAATTTATTTTGGTAAATCATCCACTCTGGTGCTGGTCAAAACAATCCTCGGTTTCTTGACCACAATGAACTGTGGATCCTCCTTCTTCTTTACCTCGGTAAGAAGTTCCTTCCCACTCATGAGAAGTATTGTGTTGCTTACTTCTGGCTTCACTTCCTTATCCTTAATTGGAAGCAACATGTGAGTCCTCCCATTCTTCTCTAGGGTGTATGTGTTCATTCTCCCATCATGAATCACATTCCTGTCATATTTCCATGGTCTACCCAGCAATAGATGACAAACATCCATAGGAATAACATCACATAGTATCTTATCATTATATCCTCCTATCTTAAATTCAACTAAACACTGTTTAGTGACAGTTACCTGATGTCCTTTCTGTAGCCACGGAATTCTGTATGGTCTTGGATGATCAATCCTCTCCAGCTCCAGCTTCTCTACCATCTCTATAGAAACRAGATTATCCATGCTACCACTGTCTACAATGACCTTGCATACCCTGTTCTTGGTCTTGCAAGAAGTCCTGAAAAGTTTGGTACTTTGGACTGAACTCTCCACCTCCTTCTCTGGTGTCAAAAGAGCTTTTCGCATCATCAACAATCTTCCGCCTTCAGCGTCTTCTACCTCAACATCCCACCTCTTTGCTTCGGTGATGTGAGCTTCTCCACTCTCTTTCTTTTTATTTGGACACTCGTAAGACTTGTGCCCATTCTTTCCACATGTGAAGCATGTTATTACTCCACCTCTTCCTCTTCCTCTACCTCTAGTACGAGGAAAAGTATTGTTATCCACATAATCTCCTCTCTGCTCAGTATGCTGCCCTCGCTGCGAACCTCCACCTCTCTCAGTTCGAGTCTGAGGTTTCTTCAAGTCCTCTTTGGGCTTCTGGTATTTATCCTGGGCAACTGATTTGCCTCTGGGATGACTTCTGCCTCGGCCCCTCTGACCCTTCTTTCAGCTCAGCTTCTCTTCTGCCTTCAGAGCCATCTGATAAGCATCTTCCACCGTTCAGATGGTTACCATGCTCATCTCATCCTGAATGTCATATCTCAGACCATTCAGATATCTAGCAACTTTTTCATCATCGCTTTCCCGATGACCTGCCCTGATGTTCAGTTTATAGAATTCCTCAGTGTATTCTTTTACTGTCAACAACTTCTGTCTCAGGTTCTACATCCTCTTGAATAGAGTGATCTGATAATCTATGGGGATGAATTTCGCCTTCATCTTTGTGATCATTCTGTCCCAGCTTTTGATCTTCTGCTTGCCCTTGCAGCGTTTGTCAGCTTGTAGTTCATCCCAACACAATGCTGCATGTCCCTTCAATCTTGTGACAACATGCTTGACTTTCTTGTCTTCTTCGACATCTTCATAGTCAAAGTATGTGTCCAGAGCTCTAATCCAGTCTAGAAGCTCCTCTGCATCCAAGTTTCCCTTGTAAACTGGAATGTCCATCTTCGCTCTTGCACCCATTCTTGCAATAGCTCTGATCAAGCGTTCATTTGTTGCATCTTCAGCTGCAAATTCTTCTTCATGTTCATCCTCAATCTCACTTTCAGAATCACTAAGATCCCCTGCACTAATTGTACGCCTTTGTGCTGTCTCCATGTCTTTGAGTCTAGCTCGTAAGTCACACATCTCTCTCTCCATGGCTGGATCTGTCATCTGCCTACCTCTTCTTCTTGGCATTTCCCTATCCTCTGGTGGATCGAGTGTTTGCCTATCTCTTCTCCTTGGCAGCATGGTGAATTCTTCTTCTTCTCTTCTACAGAAAGCAAAGAACCTTTCTATCCTCTGATACCAAACTGACGCCAACTCACGCTCCCTCCACAACCCGCAGGTTGAAAGGTCCACGTCAACACAAGACTTTTCCTTTTCACCGGTCCGAAGAGCTCTAAATGGCTCTTCTATTTCCCTATCGGGAAATCTGCACCCACAACAAACTCTCACGGGATATCCTCTTTACACTTTGGGAGATCCGACTTTGCAACTTCGTGAATCCAATGGTCAAGCGTTGGTCTCTCCAATCCCTGAAACCCGAAATAGTCAACGCTGACCTTTCCTTTCCTTATCGGGATTTTCCTTGTCACGATTTCAGCGATCGCGATGTCGAGTGACTTGTCTCCTTCGACTCCCAAATCTCGATTTACCGAACTCTGATACACTTGTGCACTTTGACCTTTCAACGGTCCTTTCACTTCATCGACATTTCGAACTTTGCAATATCGTGAATCCTAATGCAATATTTTCGGAACTTCACTCCACGAAAATCCGAAGTTGTGTGCCACCTGTCCGCCTCGCTGACTCCTCCGTGGCCCACACTATCCTTTGGCTATCAAGATATCGCATTTCGGGATATCGTGATTCCTATTGAAATGTTTATGGGATTTCACCCCATGAAAACCCGATACTGATACCTGGGTGTAAATCCAAAGACCCTTGTGGCTTGGATCTACGGTCCTACTCCTCCTGAGCTTAGAACCCTCTCGACGCTTTCACCTTAACTCCCCTACTTCTCTATGAGCTCTAGCGGCTCACGGGACTTCACAGATTCTTTCCAGAGAACTTCGACCGTCCATCTCTTCCTATGAGAACTTCCTGGGTTCAACATCGCTACGCCTTCTTTTGACCTTTGAAGACTTCAGATCCTTCTGAACTTTCTCTAACTTCGAGTCTTTTGGGACTTCTTGCACTCACTCCTTGCGGCAGACTTTCAACCCCCCCTAAGTGTTGAAAACCTTCGACTCTGCGCACACTTGCAGCAACAATCTCTAAACTTCTTCTTCACTCAGGTTCGCAACCCTGAGACTTCCCTCGGCCTGCGAACTCCTTGCAAAGCTCCTGTGCCTGTCTGCACTTTTGGGTGAATGAGACCAAAATTTACCCTATTTGAACCCTTTGTCAATGCACTCCTTGCAGGAACTCTTGCTCAGATAGAGAAACAATTGAAACTCATTCCTACTTCCTCTCAGACTTCAAACTCAAAACATGAAATCATATACACAGCATATAAAGATATTGTATAACAGGAAGTAAACATTCATGAGCATAACATTCAACATACATACATAGAGAACAAACACGATGCCATGAATTTGAATCAAAGCTTTTTCTATTAATTCAAATATCTGTACATGGGTGTTCTTACACAACTCTCTGCATGCTCTTCCTTCTCTATCTGTTACAATGATACAAGTGAGGGTGTCTATATCCCATTTCCCTCTTTCCTTCTAAAACTGTCTAATCTACACATTCAATTCTACCTACTTACATTTAATTTCATAAATTCCTCCATCTACTAAGTACGAGAGTGAATCGCTCAAGGCCCATTTACAATATACAAATGTGCCTCCATTTAATTATCACATTTTAAGGTTGGCGCATTAACTTCAAGACAATTTCAAAATTTGCACTGGGTGGTTGTCCAGCTGTCCTATGTTTCCGCGCTGGCTTGCTTGACGTTGGTGATGCTCTTGCATCAATCGCCATCAAAAGTGGTCCACATACTTACAACAATTCCACCTCAACATCAAGTATAAAACATGAAGCACCAATCGCATCGTTGATTGCCTCAGCAGACCGCCAGTTGCAGCACTCACCACGATGCTAGACTCTTGTGGCCATGAAACCTATGGATGGCCCCTATTCTATGAGACAGACCCAGACTTCTCCACCACCTACCAAATGTTGGGTACAAATGCATTTGTCAATAATTTCCATCTTTAGGATGGGTTGTTGTGTTGTCTGGGCCATATCTGTGTTCCATCAAGCGAGCGAGTGAAGATGATCTGGGAAGCCCACTACATTCGAAAGGCATGACACTTCAGTGTAGAAAAGACAATGGCAATGCTACAAAAACATTTCTATTGGACGAAACTTCGACAGGAGGTCAACAAGTATATCAGGTCTTGCACTGCCCGCGCTATTGCCAAACTGCCCACTAAGAAACATGGCCTATACACCCCTCTTCCTACTCCTGACAGGCCATGGGAATCCATCTCAATGGACTACATGTCGGGCCTCCCATCCACCAAGTGGGGAAATGGCTGTGTTTTTGTGGTTGTTGATCGCTTTTCTAAGATGGTGATTCTGGTTGCTCGCAAGAAGAGAATCATAGTAGAGGCCACTGCCAAGATCTTCTTTGAACAAGTCTGTCCAAATTTTGAAATCCCACAAACCATTATATTAGATTAGGACAATCAATTTCTCAACACATTCTAGTTGAGCCTCTGGTCACTACTGGACACCAAGCTCATCAAATCCAGGACCTTCCACCCTCACATAGATGGAATCGAGGTCGTAAATTGAATGATTGTGCATATCCTTTGCTTGTATAATTACAAGAACCCTCACACATGGGATGAGAGACTTCCCTATGTCCAACATAGCTACAACCAAGCCCTGCATAGCTCAATCGACCACATCCCCTTTCAGGTGGGGTTGGGATTCCAACCATTGGGTCCCATAGATGTTGCACTTCCCCTTGCGGTCACCTCGACCAACTCATCTCTTGCTCCAACTGAAGCTGACAAATCCACCCATTTCATTGAGTGGATCCATCATATCCACCAACAATTTTAGGATATCCTACAAAAGTCCAATGAAAAGTACAAGCAATGCCATGATCAACATCGGGTGCCACATAAGTTTCAGGTGGGTGACAAAGTTTGGTTGCACTTGCAGAAAGAACGCCTTACGGGACCCCATCGAAAGCTTCACCCACTCTGTTATCGGTCGTACACCATCACCAAGGCCATGGGGGATAATTATTTTGAGCTCAACATTCCTCCTTTCCTTGGCCTGCACCCAGTGTTCAACGAGGATCTCCTTCACCCTTATTTCCCACCATTATTGGACACCTCATAAGTAGCAGAACAACTGACACCAACAGATATCAACCCTGACTACATACAATATTCATCCAATGATCATATTTTGGACACAAAGATCAAGGGAACTCGACAACAAAGGATCCAGCTTTATCGAGTTGTCAAAGCAGGGCAGCTCCTGCACCGAGGCAAGTGGCTCACCCGGGGCCAAATTCAGCAAAAAATTCCTCATCTGATGGGGGAACTCAAAAAAATGGAGACCATTGCTTCCTAATGTGGGAGGATTGATCTAGGTGGATATCGGTGGCCACCCACCTTTTCCAACTGGCTCAAAATAGATTTATGGCAATTTTGGTAATTTACTATTTTTAGCAGTTTTTAACTTCCGGGGCCATTTTGAGGGCCTAAATGAATTTTTTTTGGGATTGAGGTTCTCAATGATGGCCAAAGGATTTGATTGAGCCCCCCTAAATGAATATCCTCAATGATACCTTTCCAACGAGCTATCATGCACCTAAAACGAAGATCGTATGCAAAAGTTACGACCCTAGGAAGTTGATGTACTAACTTACCCAAACGGGGCCCACATGACTTTTGGCGCTTCATCTCCAAGGGTTAGGTTTTTGGATGTTTGGGGTTTTTGACATTCCTGTTTATTGTAAAAAGGACTTCAGATCCTCATTGTAATCATCTTCTTGTGAATGAGCGTAGCCATCACATCTCTTCTCAGCGATAAGCCACCACCATTCCAGCAAGCCTGTTTTCCGCTGCATTTTACAGTTTCAACTTATTTCCTTATTGAATAGAAAACTAGTTTTACTGTATCTCTGTTATTTTTTGTTAAGAACCTGTTAATAATCTGTAGTCATTTTGTTCTTCTCATAAAATCCAGATCAATAGCAAGGTACAATACCTTTGGTGCACCGTTCACAATATATTAGTTTACATTGCATCTGACCCAGACATCCATGCCCGTGAATCACTAGTTTCTTCTTCTGCTTTTCTCCCCGTTGTTCTTCACTTCTGCATTCCTCCCATCCATCTACTTTATTCTATGTGATTTTCCTAATTTTTATGAGCTTCTATGCAATATTGTTTCCCTTCCATAATAAATATTCAGTGTTATCGTTATAGTTCATGTTCAGTACAAGTTTGTTTTGTAAATTGTGAGATTTTTGGTGGTCCCCAATAATTTGAACTTGTCTTTCCCAACTCACTGCAACACTCATTGTAATCAGTAGGAAATCACATGTTTTTCTGTTTTCAAATAAAACGAAATGAATAACAATTTGAGGGGTAAAATTCATCACCGAGTAATCCATTTTGGAATTTCTTGTTCCAACTTTATGTGAACTGTAATCAAGTAATTGGTCTCAAGAAATGCTCACAATGGGAAAAATACCTTTTATAATTGTTCCCCTCTTTATAAAAAGAGGAATCAGGGTGCGTCTATTCTCCAAACCATAACGATAATATAATTTTATGATGCATTGCATCTCATTCTTCCTTTCCTTTGTATTATGATTTATGAATGTATCTACAACTCCAGGTTCAAAGATGTCATTATTTCTCCTGTGGGATCTGCAAATTCAGTTTTCTTGGTTGCCTCATTTCTTATTTTGCAATGATTCATTGGCACAGCTTCTGTAACGTTTGAAGATTCATTGTTTCAAACATATTTTTCTTTTCATCCAATTTAAATATTAAATTATTAGTAATGTTAAAATTTTGGTATGTAATGGCTTCCATATTTAACCCCTTCTAATGAGGTTTGAACCTACAAATTTAACTCCTCATGTGGTTTGAACCTATAATCTAATAAGAACTAAAACCTACACAAACTAATTGATCTACACTTTATATATTAATAAATACAACACCTTTCCATATATATTTACATTATGTGAAGTCCATTGGATGTATCTTGGGTCATTGGGAGGAATGGTTGTTACCCTCCCCACCCAGTTCAATTCCTTATAAGTATAGAAATTAAAATTGAGAAGGTATAGAAATGACCGACCATGATATTTGAACAAAACCTCATATGTAATATCTCTTTCCAGGTGCGTAGGGACATTGGGAGGATGCCTGGAAAAACTCACTTCTCAACTTGACATTTGAAGAAATAATTTTCTTCATCTCAACCGCTCTTGGAAAGATTGAGGTATCGTTGTTAGTATCATTGTTATTCTTGCAACACAAATATTAGTTTTTATTCTTGCAGCACAATTATTACAGTTGAATACCATACTATTGTTGGTTGTGGAGCCTGATTATCTTCCTGATTCAGAGGTCCTTGCTTTCAGCCGTGTTTATACCCCATGAAGTATTTACACCCCAGAAGTATGTACACTCTTCCACGCGGGGGAGTGCAGAGGGGGGGTACCCCCTCTGCGGGGTTCGGGGGGTCCATCCCCCCGGCTGGGGGGTCTGGGGGCAAGCGGGCCCCCAACAGGGGTTCGGGGGTAGTGTCCCCCGATGGGGGTTTGGGGGAGAAGCCCCCGAAGCAAAAATTGCCTTATAAAAGTATATTGTAATTTCATTGTAAATCTGGACCGTTCATTATAAGGTCGCAGATCTAACGGTAGAGATTATGTTAGGGTTTTTTTCCCTAGAAGGCAACCCTCTTTTATGAGGGAAATGTATTACAGCTATGGATGATGGTGAATATTGTATTCTGAGAGAGGAGACTGTGAGAGAAAGAAGAGGAAGTTACAACGGGTTTTACTGTAGGTTGTATCCCTTCATTTGCTGGATAATAATAAAGGAAGGACTTGGCAATTTCTCCGGTGGACGTAGCCCACACTGGGTGAACCACGTAAATTTGTGTCTCTCTTGTATTGTGTGTCTTCTGTGTTTTGTTTCTGCATTTGTTTTATTTTATTGCTCCGCGGTCCTGTTTTTCTAACAACTGGTATCAGAGCATAAGGT
>ML782019.1:935207-948934 GCA_009831015.1 Picea engelmannii | reverse complement strand
TATCTTCCTGATTCAGAGGTCCTTGCTTTCAGCTGTGTTTATACCCCATGAAGTATTTACACCCCAGAAGTATGTACACTCTTCCATGCGGGGGAGTGCAGAGGGGGGGTACCCCCTCTGCGGGGTTCGGGGGGTCCATCCCCTCGGCTGGGGGGTCTGGGGGCAAGCGGGCCCCCAGTAGGGGTTCGGGGGCAGTATCCCCCGATGGGGGTTTGGGGGTGAAGCCCCTGAAGAAAAAATTGCCTTATAAAAGTATATTGTAATTTCATTGTAAATCTGGACCGTTCATTATAAGGTCGCAGATCTAAAGGTAGAGATTATGTTAGGGTTTTTTGCCCTAGAAGGCAACCCTCTTTTATGAGGGAAATGTATTACGGCTATGGATGATGGTGAATATTGTATTCTGAGAGAGGAGACTATGAGAGAAAGAAGAGGAAGTTACAACGGGTTTTTCTATAGGTTGTATCCCTTCATTTGCTGGATAATAATAAAGGAAGGACCTGGCAATTTCTCTGGTGGACGTAGCCCACACTAGGTGAACCACGTAAATCTGTGTCTCTCTTGTATTGTGTGTCTTCTATGTTTTGTTTCTGCATTTGTTTTATTTTATTGCTCCGCGGTCCTATTTTTCTAACAACTATACTATAATTTCATGTAACGACAATTCAAGAAGGGCACAATGTCTGCATGGGCTTGGAAAATTCGTAGCATCAACTGGAAGTGGGATTGGTTCTAAGCCAACTATTCTAGATAAGAATTGATAGATAAATGATTAAGTGAGGAAAAATACTGATCAGTGGCCATACCTTCATGGTATTGAACATCCATGGGTAGTGAACCTAGCATGGTCTGGTCCTCTAGTTGTTGCTCTGCATCCAAAATATAGTCCTATAGATTCGTGGTAGTTTTCTTGTGATTTTCATCATCCCTTCCTCCATCAAGGATTTTGCCACCCATCGTGGTGTTGGAGGCCTATTAGGGGTTGGTTGAAGCCTCCACTTCTATAAGATTCTCAACATCTTCTCTTGTATCTTTTGGTAAGTTTTTTGGACCATTCTACACCTAAGGAAATCAAATAAAATTCACTAGTTATAGCTGAAAGAAAATCATGAAAATGCAATCAAACTTTTATTAGTGATAATTTAAAGCATTTCTTAGAATTTCATTGATTTTTTTATTACCTTTGAGAGTTATGATCTATTGTGCAAAGATTTAGGTATTCCTTTAAATTAGGTTTAAGTCTACTTCTTCTTTCATTTAAGAGATTTGGATTACATAACACATGGCGTCGAGCTTTACTTCAGACATACATGTTTTTCTTCAACAACACTTCCTATGCCAAAATTGTGCAAATCATATGGCCTTTCGACTCAAAAACTTAGGACGAGAATCTTTGCTACGAACACAAGTTCTTGATCGGGCCACGAAAATCTTCTGGCCTTGCAACTTGAACCTTCATCTGTTGGCCTTCTCTACACAGACATAATGGTAAATGAAAATTTGATGTTCGCAAATAGTATAGGAAGGAATGTTTTTAGGAAAATTTAATGGCTTAGTATGGAACACTAGCCAAATACCCAATACTATTATCCAAGATTAATTGAACTTACTCCACGTGAAAATATTATTATTATTGCAAATATCCTACAGTAATAAAATGCAAAAAGGCATACCTTTCTTTGGACATTCGCGTCACTCATGCAAGAACCTTGAAATAAATTTTCACTGAGATTGTCAGTACAAACATGTTAAGACCATTTTGATAATCAATACTTTTGATCATGAATTGCACTGTTACAATCTAAAAACATACAAAGAATGATTATCTTCTGGAAAATAAAGGAATCCCACACAGTTTGGCACACATTTTTGCAGTTGGTGCTACTCACGTAGTACCCTTTGAACTTGTCGCTTGGGGTTTTGCATGTTCAACCCTTTGCCAATTCAACCTGCATCATCCATGCATAAAATTGCACATATTAATTCATATCAACAAACATTTCAAGAACAAATGTTCCAACAATCAATATATATAACATTCCATCAATCTTTCCATTCCAATGATAATGAATAATTTGTTGGATTACTGAGAAGGGGGTGGGGGGGTGGGGGTGAATCAGTGATAGAGAAATTTAATCTGTTTTAACCATATAATCCAAGTGTTATATCAATTTAGCATTATCATCCAATAACTGCAGAGTAAATAAGCAAAGAACAAATGAACAATCATAGACATACACAATACACCAGTGTAAACCCAAAGTGAGAGAAAACCACTGAATGCTTTTTCTTATATGTTTTGAAGAATTACATTCATTGGAAGCACCAACTTCCTTTGTTTTCTAGCTGCAACTAGAAGGAGGCTCCAACCCCCTAGTTTCTGAGGCTACAACCTGAGGGAAGCTCCAACTCCCTAATTCTCTGGCTACAACCAGAAGGAGGCTACAAACCCCTATGTTCTCCGGCTACAACTGGAAGGTGGTTACAATGACGCAGAACGAGGCAACCCTCACGGTTCCTCCCTGCTCTCACCAGGACCTTCTTCACTCTCAGGCCGAAGAGTCAACACTCTTCCAACTCCTCTTGGGAGTTTCTTACCCACAATCTTCTCAGTGATCCTCCCTTCGGAAATCGGGAGATTGGGTTTCGCGGATTCTGCATGCACGTTCTCGTGCACATCCAAATGCCGAACCCCGAGTACCGATGGTCAAAGTCAACGACTCAGGATATCACCCCTCGCGATGTCAGTGCTTTGCAAATTCAAAACCCCCAAGTACCGAAGTGCCGATCCCATGCGAACACACCACCTGTACCCCACTCACTTCGGGGCCCCACGATACCACGTCACTTTGGGATTTCACAGATCGCGAATCCATGATACAAGTTTCTCTGTGGTCGAAAACTCCGAAACACCGAACGCCGAAACCCTTAAATCCGACTTCTCGGGATCTCACACCACGTGTCCCTGTCCTGATCGACGGCTCCCGTTGATTCGGGAAATCGCCGGTCGCGATTCCAAAAGGTGTAAACCTCTGGCCTTTGCAAACGCCGAATGCCGATTCTCCGGATTCGTGCCACCTATCCTTGTCATGATCGATGGCTCTGATCAATTCGGGGAATCACAACTCGCGATTTCATGGGGTATGAACTCTCACCTCGCCAACCCCCAAATGCCGAAACCCTGATCCTCAGAGATTTCCTGACACGCGTCCACCTATCGAACGGTTCAGATCTTGTCACCCTTTCGAGACCTACAAGTCCCGATACCTGGTGTCTTAGATCTCTGGAACGGACGATCGCGTGACACGTTCCCCTCCTCAAACGGATGGCTCATATTTTCCCTCGGGATTTTGAAACTTGCACTGCCCGGCTCCTACGACCTTGAGAATCCCGAATTCTCGATGGTCGATATCCCAACTATTTAAACCCTGTGCAACTTCTGCCAATCTGATGACTGTCGGCGATCTGGTCTGAGATCTGACGACTCAGATCCCTTCTCCCGTGCGCTCCTCCTCTTAAGGTTAAACCGTGCGCTACTTCTCCCGATCCAAAGGATGACGGGATTTCTTCTTGATATCCGACGACTGTCGGGTTCTTCCTCCTGTACGCTCCTCCTGAGCTCCTCCTGGTTTCTTCTTCGTCCCCAAAGGCTTGGACCTTTGCATTTATTCTCCTCTTGCAAACCCTCAACTTGAGTCTCGTTGATACGCACAAAAGCGCTGCCCTTCCTGAGCTTTTGTCCTTTGAAACCTCATGGGATTCTTTGGCTCCTACACTCCTACGGAGTCTTCACACTCAAAGCGCTATCTGTCCTGAGCTTCCACAAACACTCAGACCCCTTGGGGGGGAATTTTGTCTTCCTTCTCCCTCAGATGGAGAATATCAATGCCTTCCTGGCCATCTCCCAACTCAAGAAACCTATTGCTGAGTAGTCTGGGTATTCAGTAACCCAGTAAAAGCTCCCTCATTGGATGCTTCCTTCAGTTTCAGAACTCAAAGAGTTCCTTTCGCCTCATGTCTATCTACAATCTTCCTCAACGCCTCCTGGCGGAGTCTCTTCTCCCACAGAACATTCAATAGTTCTGGGTTCCTATGCACCCTTTGCACTTGCTCAATGCCCTCCTGGCAGAGCTCCTCAGGATCCTCAGTGATTCTGGTATTTCCTCAAGAACTCATAGCAGAGTTCTTTCTCTCTGTGCACCACTGTACACGCACTCAATGCCGACTTGGCAGAGATTCTCACCGAATCCGCAGTGATTCTGTTAGCAACTGTGTCTCAGCTACACAGCCTTGCCTCTTGAGGTGTTCAGCAACCTCAAAGGTCTTCTTCCTGAGTTGTTGACTTCAGTCTGTGTCTCAACACGTCTCTGTCTGACTCCTCATGAGTTCAGAAGTGCATCCTCTGTGCACGGCTATTAGAACCTCAGCATTCTGTCACACCCTCCCGGTATGAAGCCTCAAAGACCCTCAACCTGAAATCAAACACACTCCCTGAAATGGCATGATAACCACCCATCCACATACAACATATACAAGGAACACATGCAGACATCCATTCAACATAGATCTGATGCAGGAAAAACTGCTATTTTTATTAAATAATGGCAAATGCCTGTATATTTTACAATCGTGGTCCTGAGCTCTCCTTGGCTCTTCACTCAACCATTCTCTATCTAAAATGAGATCTCAGATCTCTTTTACCTGAGGTGCTCATCGAGCGCTTCCCCTCCAGGATTTACCTACTCTAATTAAATTACAATCAATGGCTATCTAGTCTGCTATCTAGAACTAGATCTCAGCCGATCTACAATAAATGCCTATCTTATCTACAGCCTGCGCAAAGACATGGCATTCATGGCTCACCAGCCTAAGACATTTATTTACATTCAATTCAAATTCAAAATGAGGCTGCACCTCCCTTTCAACCTTGCATGAGTGTGCACTGACATGGCTGACTGGCTGGCATGGAGAGATGCTCCTGCATCATACTCCATAGCTGCAAAAATCATGAGCTCCTGCTCATGAGCTTCCCCTGTAGCTGTTTCAATCCACCTGGGTCCCAAACAAGTCTTTGGAGCTTTTCATTTGCTCCATTTTGCTGCTACTGCTGCTTCTTCTGCGTTGTTGTTGCTGCTTTCCTTCTGCCCAGCTACTCCTTGCTGGTAGCATCTGCTGACTTCAACATCAGCTCCATGATCTCCTTGATCGCTTCATCCAGCTGCTCCAGTGGCTGGTTTTTCTGTTGCAGTCTCCACAGCTGCAATTTTTTTTGGCCATTTGGAAGATCATCATGATCCCCCACGCCTTCCTCATCTATCTCCAACCTCACCTGTTGGATGTGCACACCCTGCACTTTCACCCTGTCTTCTAGGGCTTCAATCTGCTCCCACAGCTCAGCAAGACATATGCTGTCTGTGTCTCCTTCTTCTGCTTCTGCAACCTCCCATGTTGCATTGTTTTCAACTTCATGGCTGAAAATGATGAGCCATTCCTCAGAATTCTCCTCTTCCCTTTCGGCTTCTTCGGCTGTCAGCTTCAGTGCTGCAACTCTCTCAGCTTCCTGGCTGAATTCATTGAGACATTCCTCGAAATGCTCATTCTCTTCACCTTCTGCTACAAACTCCCCTGTTGCAGTCTTTCCAGCTACAATGCTGAATATATCGAGCCATTCCTTAGAATGCTCATCTTCTTCTTTTTCTTTTGCTATCAGCTCAAATGTTGCAGCTCGCTCAGCTTGCTGGTTGAATTTGTTGAGTTGTTCCTCAAAACACCCATTCTTCTCTTCATCCGCTTGGGCAGTCTCAGATACCTGCTCCAATTTCCTTTCTTTTCTGATAGTCATCTCCTGTGGTGACTGCTCTGCTACTGCTGCTATATCTGCAACTGAATTTTCTGCCCCCTCCTGGGCATATGGTAGGAATACTTGTATTCCCCCAACCATCAGAATATCGTTCTGACCTTCCTCCTCTGTCAGCTGCATCTGCTGATCTTCTTGCGAGCTTATATATTCTGTCAGCTCTCCTGGCTGAGTCTTACTTCTCAAATCATCCCTGCCCATCTGGCCATATGGGATGCTTCCACTGCTGCTTCCTTGGCAGATTATGAGATCGACCGATCCCATCTTCATCAGCAACCTTTGCTGACTTGAACTCTCCCTTGAGTCCAAGAGACTCTCAGATAGTCTCAATTTTTCATCCCTGCCCTCCAGGTAGCTTAGTATGCTTCCGCTGCCCTCTTGGCAGTCTTCGAGATCTTCACCTGATCTCCTTTCATCACCCAGTTGGCAACGCAAAGTTTCCTAGCTTTCCTCACGACAGTCCTTGAGATCCTCAACTGATCCCAATTCTATTCCCCTTCCCAACTGGCAATTTGAATTTCCCTGGCGGCCCTCACGACAGTCCTTGAGATCCTCAACTGATCCCAATTTGTTGCCCTCCTGGCAAACTGGAATTTCTTCCTTTCTGCCCAACCGACAGTATTTGAGACCATCGACTAATTCCAACTTATCCCAATCATCATCATCATCATCATCATCGCCATCAAGACTTTGTCCTGTCTCTGGCCAACAGTAAAAAATCATGTCTTCTTCTATGGCCCTGAGGTTCTCAGCATACCTCAGCCATCTTTTCAACAACCTACGCTGTCTTATGACCATCAGCTTCTTGACTGACCATTTCACTTTTTCCTTCTCAATTGGCAATTCGCGCAGTCGTCTCCTCCTTCTATCCTGCCGCATCCGCAGTTCCATCTTCTCTATGTCTTATTTTAATTCATAGAGCTTTCTAGTCTCTTCTGCTTCCTCTGCAAGCTTTTCTGCCTTGCTTTTCCTTCTATGGCCTTCAGTAGCCATTTTGTTGTGTCTGCCTGTGCCCTCGACAGATCTGTTGTTGTCACTCCAACAATCCTAAGTGGTCAGCTTCATCTTCTCACAGTCCTGCTGACTGTCTATGGACTGCTGCCTACCTGCAAGCAAGCCCTCACAGAGTCCTCCAGTGCTCTGTCTTCTGCCACTCTCCTCTGTCCGTAATATACGAACAGATTTCCAGCTCTGATACCACTCTGACGCAGAACGAGGCAACCCTCACGGTTCCTCCCTGCTCTCACCAGGACCTTCTTCACTCTCAGGCCGAAGAGTCAACGCTCTTCCAACTCCTCTTGGGAGTTTCTTACCCATAGTCTTCTCGGTGATCCTCCCTTCGGAAATCGGGAGATTGGGTTTCGCGGATTCTGCATGCACGTTCTCGTGCACTTCCAAACGCCGAACCCCGAGTACTGATGGTCAAAGTCAACGACTTGGGATATCGCCCCTTGCGATGTCAGCGCTTTGCAAATTCAAAACCCCCAAGTACCAAAGTGTCGATCCCACGCGAACACGCCACCTGTACCCCACTCACTCCATGGCCCCACGATGCCACGTCACTTCAGGATTTTGCGGATCGTGAATCCACGATACAAGTTTCTCTGTGGTCGAAAACTCCGAAACACCGAACGCCGAAACCCTGAAATCCGACTTCTCGGGATCTCACGCCACGTGTCCCTGTCCTGATCGACGGCTCCCGTTGATTCGGGAAATCGCCGGTCACGATTCCAAAAGGTGTAAACCTCTGGCCTTTGCAAACGCCGAATGCCGATTCTCCGGATTTGTGCCACCTGTCCTTGTCACGATCGACGGCTCTGATCAATTTGGGGAATCGCAACTCGCGATTTCCTGAATCAACGGGAGCTGTCGATCAGGACCAGGACATGTGGCGTGAGATCCCGAGAAGTCAGATTTCGGGGTTTCGGCGTTCGGTGTTTCGGAGTTTTCGACCACAGAGAAACTTGTATCGTGGATTCGCAATCCGTGAAATCCCGAAGTGACGTGGCATCGTGAAGCCTCGGAGTGAGTGGGGTACAGGTGGCATGTTCGCGTGGGATCGACACTTCGGTACTTGGGGGTTTTGAATTTGCAAAGCGCTGACATCGCGAGGGCCGATATCCCGAGTTGTTGACTTTGACCATCGGTACTCGGGGTTTGACGTTTGGAAGTGCAAGAGAACGTGCATGCAGAATCCGCGAAACCCAATCTCCCGATTTCCGAAGGGAGGATCACCGAGAAGACTGTGGGTAAGAAACTCCCAAGAGGAGTTGGAAGAGCATTCACGGGGTATGAACTCTCACCTCGCCAACCCCCGAATGCTGAAACCCTGATCCTCAGGGATCTCCTGACACACGTCCACCTATCGAACGGTTCAAATCTTATCACCCTTCCGAGACCTACAAGTCCCGATACCTGGTGTCTCGGATATCTGGAATGGATGATCGCGTGACACGTGCCCCTCCTCAAACGGATGGCTTATATTTTCCCTCAGGATTTAGAAACTTGAGCTGCCCAACTCCTACGACCTTGAGAATCCTGAATTCTCGATGGCCGATATCCCGACTATTTAAACCCTGTGCAACTTCTGCCGATCTGACGACTGTCGGCGATCTGGTCTGAGATCTGATGACTCAGATCCCTTCTCCTGTGCGCTCCTCCTCTTGAGGTTAAACCATGCGCTACTTCTCCTGATCCAAAGGATGACGGGATTTCTTCTTGATATCCGACGACTGTCGGGTTCTTCCTCCTGTACGCTCCTCCTGAGCTCCTCCTGGTTTCTTCTTCATTCCCAAAGGCTTGGACCTTTGCGTTTCTTCTCCTCTTGCAAACCCTCAACTTGAGTCTCGTTGATATGCGCAAAAGCGCTGCCCTTCCTGAGCTTCTATCCTTTGAACCCTCATGGGATTCTTTGGCTCCTACACTCCTGTGGAGTCTTCACACTCAAAGCGCTATCTATCCTGAGCTTCCACAAACACTCAGACCCCTTGGGGGGGAATTTTGTCTTCCTTCTCCCTTAGATGGAGAATATCAATGCCTTCCTGGCCATCTCCCAACTCAAGCAACCTATTGCTGAGTAGTCTGGGTATTCAGTAACCCAGTAAAAGCTCCCTCAGTGGATGCTTCCTTCAGTTTCAGAACTCAAAGAGTTCCTTTCGCCTCGTGTCTATCTACAATCTTCCTCAACGCCTCCTGGCGGAGTCTATTCTCCCACAGAACATTCAATAGTTCTGGGTTCCTATGCACCATTTGCACTTGCTCAATGCCCTCCTGACAGAGCTCCTCAGGATCCTCAGTGATTCTGGTATTTCCTCAAGAACTCATAGCAGAGTTCTTTCTCTCTGTGCACCACTGTACACGCACTCAATGCCCACTTGACAGAGATTCTCACCGAATCCGTAGTGATTCTGTTAGCAACTGTGTCTCAGCTACACAGCCTTGCCTCTTGAGGTGTTCAGCAACCTCAAAGGTCTTCTCCCTGAGTTGTTGACTTCATTCTGTGTCTCAGCATGTCTCTGTCTGACTCCTCAAGAGTTCAGAAGTGCATCCTCTGTGCACGGCTATCAGAACCTCAGCGTTCTGTCACACCCTCCTGGTATGAAGCCTCAAAGACCCTCAACCTGAAATCAAACACACTCCCTGAAATGGCATGATAACCACCCATCCAAATACAGCATATACAAGGAACACACACAGACATCCATTCAACACAGATCCGATGCAGGAAAAAATGCTATTTTTATTAAATAATGGCAAATGCCTGTATATTTTACAATGGTGGTCCTGAGCTCTCCTTGGCTCTTCACTCAACCATTCTCTATCTAAAATGAGATCTCAGATCTCTTTTACCTGAGGTTCTCATCGAGCGCTTCCCTCTAGGATTTACCTACTCTAATTAAATTACAATCAATGGTTGTCTAGTCTGCTATCTAGAACTAGATCTCAGCCGATCTACAGTAAATGCCTATCTTATCTACAGCCTGCGCAAAGACATGGCATTCATGGCTCACCAGCCTAAGACATTTATTTACATTCAATTCAAATTCAAAATGAGGCTGCACCTCCCTTTCAGCCCTGCATGAGTGCGCGCTGACATGGCTGACTGGCTGGCATGGAGAGATGCTCCCGCATCATACAACCACCTGTCCTTGCCCCATCCAACCACCCTGAAGTAGAAGTAGAATGATAGAACCACTATCACACTATCACTATGAGATATACCATTGTAAACTTGTACCAATAATCCTGAACCATGCATCAACCATACATCAACCTGTACCTCAACCTGTAATCAACCTGTACCATAAACATGTACATCAACCATGCACCAACCTGTACCAAACAACCTGTAATAAAACGATACCATAAACAAGTGCATCCAACCATTTACCAAGTATGTACCAATCATGTGTCAACTACTCATCAACTATGAATCATCAATATGTACCAACATCATCAACTATACACCTCATGTATGTGCCAACTCATCAACTGCTTGTCTCAACCATGTACCCAAAATGTACCTTAACCAAAATCCCTCATAAATTTCATCATCCAAATATGATTTGTCACTCTGTAATAGACTTGGTGTATATGATCACATACCTACAAACCTTCCTTAACTTTGACAACAAGAGACTAACATCTTCATCAAACTTCTCACATGACTAGTTTTTGGATTAGTCAACAACCCTAACTTGAAATGATGATAACTTTGTACCTGTAATGAATAATGATCCGAAACTGATACATAATGTTCTTCATTGTGTTTAATGAAATTCCTCCAAGTGTCACTACTTGAAACCTCTCAGAAAAGGAGTTATAGAAAAAATAACATACCTTGATGAATTATGGCTTATTCTAGAGAGCGACCTTGTAGAGTGTGCCCCGCAAAAAATATTTGTTGAATCAGTCTTGTTACAAAGAATACTATAGACTGTACTCTAACCAACACATTTGGTCTCACAAAATTTTTATCTGTTATGAATAATTTATGACGTTTTTACCCGAAACACTTGTTTTTGACTAGTTTCAGGACTAGCCACAAACCCTATTTTCCACGGCGTGTAACTCCGAAAATACAACGACCCACAAGATGAATTTTTTACCATAGATACTTGGATATGTTTCCTCAATTTCATAGCAATTTCAAGGTACGAATCATTCTAAAAAAGAGTTATTGCGAAAATGGTGAGATGACCTGAAAAAAAACATACCTTAGAAAGCATCATCAAAAGAATTTATCCTTCCTTGAATTTCGGCCTTCTTTTCTTCACTTTCCTTAGAAATTCAGCTTATATATCCTTTGGTTACCTCAGACACCTATAGGTATTCAATATTCTCAAGTGTGTTTTAAATGAGAGAGCCTTTCCTCTTATTTATACTCTCCAAGTAGCTTCCTTAAAAACATCTTCTAGGTCACTTTGCCCACTTTCCATATTTTAGGGTAAACCCACTTCTAATTTCTCCATTAAATTTATTTTTTAAATAATTGATTTTGTATTCACTTTGAATTATAGTGCACTCATCACTTCACTTTATTATTTACCTTTAAAAACTATTAAATGACTTTGACTACTTTGACCTTTTGGGGCTTCTAGATGACATATGAGGGTCCTCCAACTTCGTAAGGCCATAACTCTCAAACCGTGAGGAGTTATGTGACGTTCAACATACCACCAGAAATGGAATGACATGTACTATCCATATATAATAGTATTACCTTAAAATATATCAAAACTCATATCATTATGTTAAGCCCTAATATTGGCTCATTACCCCTTAATTGGGGCATATTATATTAGTAATGTTATTTTATTTATGTCAGCTTTAGGCCATTAGTTGTAATTATACCTCCTAGTATCCTATATATACTAAGGAGACATTTTCATTTTGAATCATCTTGTACTTGAACATTTAAGTGGGGTAAAAGGAGGTTTCCCCCTCGAAGAGGCTTAATATCTGAAATTATCTTTTTTTCAAGGCGTTGAGTACTTTTTCTGAGGTTTTTCTATGCTATATTGATATTTGGTTCTTAACATATGGTATCAGAGCTCAAGGTCTTGGGGTTTCACTGCTACATCTGAGACACCTTGGAATCTTAGCTATAACTTTTTTTCTACAACGTTTTAGAAGGAATGACTTGGAGGATATTTAGTAGACGGATCAAGGTACATTGGGTTCAAATTTCAGCTCCTGAGGCCTTACACTTTCAGAGATACAACCTGTACAAGATAGGGTTATAGAATCATCTTGAACTGAGCCATTGCGGAATTTTCACTATAAAAATTTTTGTGTAACGTTTCAAACCCTGAACTTCAAAAAATATTCACAAAATTTAGTAAGGTATCTGTGGTAAAAATTCCAGCTTCTGGGTCATCTTAAATTTGTAGATACACCCTGTGTAAGATAAGGTATCTGACTAGTCCTATTGACTAGTCTCAAGAAGGTGTTCCAGGTAAAAAAATCATAACTTCTTCCTAGAGTATCCAAATTGAGTGGGATTGGATTCATTGGATCGTGGACATTCTGTTGTATTTCTGGTACAAGTTTCAGAATTGTATATCAATAATTTTGTGCGGGGCATGCTATACAAGTGAGATCTCCTGGAAAGGCCAAAAATCGACAAGTTGTGGGGAAGTTACCATAAATTCCACTTGGCACATTCAATTTTGATCAGACCTGTGGAATTGCAGAGAAGAAATATCAGAGAACTACATAAAATAAAGTTTCATACCTAGAAGGGCCGAAACGTGGGAGATACAACAGAAGAAAGATTGTCTAGCAGAACCACCTCAAAATCAAGGTTCAAAAGTGATACTTGGCCAACATACCACCCGAAAAGGGAACTTCTACACCAAATAAGGCTCTAGACAATCCTACTTACTCTTGATGAAGGTGAAGAAATGCACAGGGACATAAATGATTTACAAAAGAAGATAGTAACAAAAGATGAACTACAAGAGATGGAAGTTAAGTTGGAGGCAAATATGGATGGTTTAAAAGAGGATATCATGGAAGTATTGAAAAATTTCGTAACAGAGAAGACACCTGAAAGTGAAAATGCATCCCATGAAATTCATGATGAAGGCACAAGGAAGGTGAATCAAGAATGGAGAAAATCCAACTTTATTTTGAAGACCAACCACGTTCCTAAGATCGATATGAAGAATTTTGATGGTCAGGACCCAATCACATGGATACTTCAGATGGAGCAATTCTTTGATCTACATAATGTGCCACATACACAAAAGGTACAAATTGCTTCTTTATATTTAGAACCTAATCAATTTGTATGGTATCGATGGCTTTGTTCTCACAAATCACTCGTCACTTGGACAATTTTCATGGAAGAAATGATAGCACACTATGAGGGTACAAGGAGCAATACCTAATTTAGCCAATTGATAAATCTCAAGCAAAAGGGTTCAGTTACCGAGCACATTGAGAACTTCCAAAGATTGAATATAAAAGTAACCGATATTATAGATGAGCACTTGATTGATGTATTCATAGGAACTTTAAAGGATAACATTCAAAATGAGGTTCGCCTTTGGGAACCCAAATCATTGGAGAATGCATTTAAGGTGGCAAGAAATGTTGAAAGTAAAAATATGGCTATGGATACTAGAAGGACCAATCCTAACATCTATAGAGAGAACAATTCTCCTTCTTCTAAAACACCTCAACCTACAAGGTTGACACCTCAACAATTGGGGGAAAGGAAAGAAAAAGGTTTATGCTTTAATTGTGACAACAAGTATAGTAAGGGACATAAGTGTGGTGAGAAGAAATTATTCTACATAGATTGTGAAGAGGAAGAAGAAGAAGAAGAAGAACCATGTCAAGATGAAAACGTAGAAGCAATTTC
>ML782019.1:904724-933846 GCA_009831015.1 Picea engelmannii | reverse complement strand
TATCTCATGAAGGTGTCAAGGTAGACCCTAACAATATTAAGGCCATGATGGACTGGCCGATTCCCAAAACATTGAAGAATCTTAGAGGATTTTTGGGTTTGACAGGTTACTACCGCAAGTTTGTTCGGAATTATGGAAGAATAACAACACCTTTAACGACACTAACTAAGAAGGATGCATTTTCATGGACTCCAGAGGCAACTAAAGATTTTTAACAACTTAAAGAGGTGATGTGTAAAGCTCCTATCTTGACCACTCCAGACTTCACAAAAACCTTTATTGTGGAATGTGATGCCTCAGGAAATGGAATTGGTGCTATCCTAATGCAAGAAGGAAGGCCCTTGGATTTTGAAAGTCGACCACTCAAGGGAAAGGACTTACACAAACCCATTTATGAGAAGGAAATGATGGCAATACTACATGAATTGAATAAATGGCATCCTTACTTAATAGGTAGGCACTTCAAGGTCAAAACAGAGCATGATAGTCTTAAAATACTTCTTGGAACAAAGACTATCTTCAGAAGAACAACAAAAATGGGTAACCAAGATATTGGGTTATGATTTTGAAATCGTCTATAAAAAGGGAAAGAAAAATGTTATGGCAGATGCACTCTCAAGAAAGGATGAAGATGTTGAGGCCTTTCTCTGTGATATCTCGATCATCCAACCCAATTGGATAATAGAATCAAGGGATGAATGGAAGAATGACGAAAAGGTGTGGACTCTCATTCAAAGGTTGCAACAGGATTCCAGTGCATCAGATACATTTACATGGAAAAATGATTCACTAGGGTACAAATATTTCTTATATTTATGTAAGAATTGCCAACTCAAACAAAAGGTACTATTGGAATTGCACACCTCTCTAGTAGGAGGGCACTCAGGATTTTTGAAAATCTACCATAGAGTCAAGAAGGATTTTTTTTTGGATGGCCTTAAAACTGATGTTCAAAGGTTTGTGGCAGAATGTTTGGTTTGCCAACAAAATGAGGTGGAAACAATTAAGACCCCAGGTCTTTTACAACCATTATCCATCCCAAGTCAGCGCTGGGAGGAGGTTTCCATGGATTTCATCATAGGGTTACCAAAGTCTGAAGGAAAAAGTGTCATCATCGTGATTTTTGATAGACTAACCAAGTACACACACTTTTGTGCACTCTCTCATCCCTTCAAAGATAGTACAATTGCCACCACATTCATGGAGTCAGTTCAAAAGCTACATGACAGCCCAAAGATTATTGTAAGTGACAGAGATCCCATCTTCATTGGACATTTTTGGACAAAATTATTTTCTTGTTTGGGTACTCAGTTGGCTCATAGCTCATCCTATCATCCTTAATCTGATGGACAAACTGAGTTAGTGACACTTCCTTTCATACTGCAACAAAAATGAAACCATTTATGTCACTTTATGGATACCACCATCCTTCCATCACTTCTTCTCTAAAAGAAAAATCTAAGGTTCAAGAAGTGGAAGATCACATCGAGAATCAACAACAAGTTCTCCAAATCTTAAAGGACAACCTGACCATGGCACAGAATCACATGAAACAACAAGAAGATTAACATCGTAGTGAAAGAAGTTTTGAAGTAGGGGATTGGGTGTTTTTAAGACTACAACCATACAAACATATATCCCTCAAGCAAGCCAAGAAGGATAATAAATTATCACCAAAGTAATATGGCCCTTATAAGGTGTTGCAAAAGATTGGTACTATGGCATACAAATTGGAGTTACCTACATCTTCACGAGTGCACCCTATTTTCCATGTTTCATGCTTAAAGAAGGTTATAGGCGACAAGATCCCAGTTCAAACTATATTTCCAGAACTTGACGAGGAAGGAAAATTCATATTGGAGCCTGAAGCCGTCATTGACACAAGAATTCGCCAGTTGAGGAATAGATCCATTTCAGAGTATCTCATTAAATGGAGGAAACTACCGGCTGAAGATTCCACTTGGGAAGATGAGTCTTTTATACAGAATCATCCAGAGTTACTCAAGCGTTGCAGACAACACTTGTCTCAAGGGGAGGGGCATGTTAAGCCCTAATATTGGCTCATAACCCCTTAATTGGGGCATATTATATTAGTAATGTTATTTTATTTATGTCGGCTTTAGGCCATTAGTTGTAATTATACCTCCTAGTCTCCATCAAACAAACTTGGGTCCATTACCCAAACCCGGGTTCTCCAACTTCTCGTGGCCATAACTCTCTAACCGTGAGGAGTTATGTGACGTTCCACATACCATTGGAAATGGAATGAAAATCACTATCCATATAGGATAGTTTAACTAACAAATTCATTGGCATTCATCTCATTATTCCAAAAATAAGCATGGGTTCTCTAACCATACTTCTAGGATAACTCAATCCGCAAAGCGTCTTCCCATGAGGGCTTTCACCATAAGGGGACCACTTTGGAGTTCATCCATTTATACTTATTATCAACCATGATAAGACAATAATGAGTTATCTTTACATAAAACAATCTTGGGTCCATTACCCAACCTTTGTGCTACGGGGCTTTCTTCAAGGGTTGACATCAATGACAACCAACCTTAATCAACAATCTCCCCCTTTGGCATTGATGGAAACACTCTGATGCAATATTGAAATCATATCACTCATTCTCCCCATGGAACCATGCCTCTGTCCTATGTATCTGATAAATATTCTCCCCTTGGAACCATGTCTCTATCCTCTGCCTCTGTCCTCTGCATCTGATAAATATCTCCCCCTTTGTCATCAATGGCAAAGGTATCTTTCCATCCGAGGTTGCTCCCCCTGACTGAACTATCCTCTTATGGTGCTTCCTCTCGTAAATCTAATACATATAATATAAGCATTCAAAAATAATTCATTTTGGAGTAGAAATAACTCCAAGTCTCTGGCGAAGATATTCAAAGGATTCTCGTGGAAGTGTTTTTGTGAAGATGTCTACCACTTGTTCTTTTGTTCCCACATACTCAACTCTGATGTTCTTTTCTGCAACCTTCTCTCGTAGAAAGTGATACTTTATTGGAATGTTCTTCGTCTTGGAGTACATCACTGGGTTCTTTGAGATACTGATGGTGCTTGTATTGTCACAATAGATTGGAATGAGCTCATCATACTCAACCTGTATATCTGTCAGAGTTTGTTTCATCCAAAGAACCTATGTACAACATGATGCTTCTGCAATATACTCTGCCTCGGCTGTAGATAAAGATAATGATGATTGTTTCTTGCTTAGACATGATACTAAACACTCACCCAAGTAGAACAATGCTCCAATGGTGCTTCATCGGTCATCAATACAATTTGCCCAATCTGCATCTGTATAGGCAATAAGTGATAGATCCTTTCCTTTTGGATACCATAATCCAAACTCTTCTATTCCTTTGAGATATCTGAAAATCCTCTTCACTGCTAACATATGCGACTCCTTTGGTGCTACTTGAAATCGTTCCACCTGTCCAACTACCTGCATTACATCTGGTCTGGATGCTATCACATATAGTAGGCTGCCAATCATTGACCTATATTGCCTCTGATATGTAGACTTCAAATCATCATCTTTGCTCAACTTGCAATTGGTTTGCATGGGAGTGATAACTGGTTTGCAATCTTCCATTCCGAACCTCTTTAGCATTTCTTTGATATACTTGGTTTGAGAAATAAATATTCCTTGGTTGCTTTGACGTATCTGAAGTCCCAAAAAGAAGGATAGTTCTCCAAGTAACAACATTTCAAATTCATTCTTCATATCTTTTGAAAATTTCTGGCTTAACCTGTCATCATCACTACAAAAAATAATATCATCAACATAAACTTCAATTAATAAAATATTACCTTCACTTACCTTGATGTAGAGGTTGTTGTATGCACTTCCTTTTCTGAACCCTGCCTGCTGCAGATACTTATCCAATCTAGAGTACCATGCTCTAGGAGCCTGTTTTAGACCATACAAGGCCTTCTTTAATTTACTCACATAATCTGCGTTCTCTGACAATTGAAATCCTTCTGGTTGTTCAATGTAGATTTCTTCTTCAAGTTCCCCATTCAGAAAAGATGATTTTACGTCCATCTGATATACTTTAACATTTTTGGAGCATGCATAGGCTAAAAGCAATCGGATTGCTTCCATTCTGGAAACTAGGGAAAATGTCTCTTCAAAGTCGATTCCTTCAATCTGTGCATATCTTTTACATACCAATCTAGCTTTGTTCCTTGTAACTTGTCCATCTTCATTTAATTTATTCCTAAAAACCCATTTTGTGTCGATCACATTCTTATTCTTTGGTCTTGGAACCAGTTCCCAAGTGTCATTTTTCTCTATTTGATCCAATTCTTCATTCATAGACTTATTCCAAAATTCATCTTTGTTGGCTTCTTCAAAACAGTTTGGTTCAATTGTAGATAAGAGTGCTAGGTGTGTTTATTCTGGTGAATGAATTTTTCCTCTAGTCTCAACTCCTGCATCTTTGTTTCCAATAATCTGATTTGAAGGATAATTCTTCTGTACTTGTTTGCTAGGTGTCTTTGGAGATACTTGCTGAAATTTCTCTTCTGTTTCTGTCGGATTATCTTCATATTCCTCTTATACTTCATCTTCTACTTCTTCTTCTTCAAAAAGTTGTTCCATTGATTTGTTTTCTTCTTCCTTTGATTCTGGTTTGCCTGTTTCATCAATTGTTACATTTATGCTTTCCACAACTTTGTTCAATCTTAGATTGTAACACTTGTATGCTTTCCTTGTACTTGAGTAACCAACAAGTAATCCTTTGTCCACACAAGAGTCAAACTTTCCCATTCTGCCATATTCTCTTTTGATGTAACATTTGCTTCCAAAAACTCTGAAGTGCTTCACATTTGTTGGTCTTCCTTTCCATAGCTCGTAGGGATTTTTATCAGTGTTGTTTCTAAGTATTACTCTGTTTTGAATGTGAATTGTTGTATGCACTTCCTGTGTCCAAAATATATCTGTCAATTTGGAACCCATTAGCATTGTTTGAGCCATTTCCTGTACTGTCCTATTCTTTCTTTCAACAACTCCATTATGTTGAGGTGTCCTAGAAACAAAGAATTGCCTTTTTATTCCATGAATGCTGCAGTAGTCCATAAATTCCTTTGAAGTGAAGTCTCCTCCATTATCAGATCTCAAGCATTTGATTCTTGAATCCATCTCATTTTCAACCATTTCCGTGTAGATCTTGAAGTTTTCAAAAGATTCTGACTTGTTCTTAAGAAAGAAAACTGCAGTCATTCTTGTATAATCATCAACTCATAACATAAAGTATCTTTCACATTTTAAGCCCTTTGTTGTAGTTGGTCCAACTAGATCAATATGCATAATTTCCAGTGGTCTTGTTGTTGAATATTCCTTTGATTTGAACCTGGTCTTTGTTTGCTTTCCTTGTTGACAATGCTTTCATAAAGTGTTGGTTGGTTCCTTGATCTTGGGCATTTCTCTGACTGCTTCTCTTTTGCTGACTTTGACAAGGTTATCAAAATGCATGTGACCCATTCTTCTGTGCCATAGCCAACTTTCATCTTCCTTTCCTAGACAACACTTTTCATTTCCAATTTCACTTAACACATATATGTTGTTTGAAGTTCTTGCAGTTGTACCGACCAATTTCCCTGAACCTTCTGTTCTTATCTCACACTTTTGTGAATCGAAAATAAATTTATGACCTTGGTCATACATTTGACTCACACTTAGAAGATTATGTTTCATATCTTCTACTAGTAGAATATTTTGTGCCTTTTTATTCTTGTTCCCAATTCAGACTGTGCCTTCTCCAATTATTTTGGATGAATTATCATTTCCAAAGGAGACTGATCCATTTCTTTCCTTTCGCAATGTAAGAACTTTGTCTCTATCACCTGTCATGTGTTTTGAACACCCACTATCAACATACCAACCATGTTTCTTCTGCTTAAATTTTAGAGCGGCTGTGCATTCTACATTGCTATACTGATCTTGCTTTCTTATCGATATCGTTTTATGAGGTTCTTTTCTGTGACTGTTGTTGTTCTGCTGAGGTTCTTTAGGAGGGATTGCCATTCTACAAATTTTGGCCACATGTCCAAAATTGTTACATTTGTAACATTCCACTCCAGTGCTCAAAGATTCAAACCTGTTGTAACTTATTCTTTGTGTTTCACTAGGTCTTCTTGAATAACCCCTTTGTGTATGATTTTCAAAGTTGTTATTGTTCCTATTGTTAGCTCTGCAATTCACAACTTTATGTCCAAAATTATTACATGCATAATATAAACCAAAAAATATAGTTTGATACCTGGGAGTTGAATATATTCTGAAAGGAGGTGCTCTAATGAATCCTTCTTCTTATTGAGGCCTATATGTCTGTTGTTGATTCCGAAATTTGAATCTTCTTAGTGGAGGAGTGTCCATGTAATATTCCTTGTATATATTCCTATCCCCTTTGATTGTTTCTGCATGGCCTTTTGGATTTGTTTCTTTCTCTTTTGTTTTGGAGCTTGATCCCTTTTCTGTTTGATTGTATCCAAGTCTGGACTTGTCAAGATGACATTTTTTACTGCTGATAATGTCGTCCAGAACTTTTGAGCTATTCTGCATAATTTTATTTTGAATATCCTTTCTTAGTGTGAAAATCTTTTCTTCCAAGTTTCCAATGATCTTGTCCTTTTCTTCTAGCTGTTCTTTGAGTGCTTCTTCAATTGTTTTATCTTCTTCTATTTGAACCTTCAATTTTGTGATCATTTTTTCTAGTTCTCGAGTGTCCTTTTTCTCGTCTATTTCTGCTTGTAGTTTCTTGTTTTTCTTCTGATAACTTCTATGGCACACATTAATTCTTCTCGATAGTCAAATTCTACCTCTTCAATTTCTTCTTTGGATTCTTCATATCCTTGTTCGGCTTCTTCATATTCTTCTTCAGAGTCTTCTTTGTCAGAGTATTTTACTACCATGAATAGAACTCTTCCTGTCTCACTGTCATTGACTTCATCTTCATCTGATGATGAGTTGTCTTCTTTGGTGCATAAGCTTTTCTTAAAAACTTTATTTGTATTTCTTTTTCCTTTATATGTGTGTTTTCCTTTTGAGTAACCTTCATCATTTCTCTTTTTCTTATGAGGACATTTGTTAGCAAAGTGACCAATACCATCACAATTAAAACAAATTAAAGGAAACTTACCTCTATACCTACCATTGATTCCCTTGTTCAGTCTTTTAACGAAGTTGGCCACTTCTTCATCATCTTCCGAGACGTCTCTGCTGCTGCTATATTCTTGTTGTTGTTGTTTCTTTTTCTTTGATATTTTGGATGCTTTGAAGGCTGCTTCTTTAACATCTGGATTTTCCTGTTCAGTTCTCATTTCATATGTTGTGAATATTCCATGCAGTTCGTCCATGCTTATTGAGTTTAGATCCGATCTTTCTTCTAGTGTTGATATCTTAGGGTTGAATCTCATAGGAAGAGATCTTAGCACCTTTTGAACAATTACATATTCTTCGATTTCTTCTCCCAATCCTGTGATTGCATTCACTGTTTCAACGACTCGTAAGAAGTAGGCTACACTATTTTCATCTTCCTTCATTTTTAGTTGTTCAAACTGACCTCTGTAAGTTTGAAGCTTTTCTACTTTGACCTTTGTATCTCCTTCATAAATATTTCAAAGCTTGTCCCAAATCTCTTTAGTGGATTTACAATGTGAAACTTTGGTGAATACCGTATCACTGAGACCATTCAAAAGTGCATTTTTGGCTTTGAAATTATTCTCACCAAGTTTCACAACTTTGTCATTTGTTGGTGGAACTTTCGGTGCTGTGTATCTATCTACAATTGATTTCCAAGCTTCAAATACCTATGCATGTATATATGTCTTCATCCTTATGCTCCAAAAAGCATACTTATGTGCATCAAACTGTGGTATTCCATTTTTGTACAAGTTGTTTCTCTCGATGATCTACCTTTCAGTGGTTAAACTGATTTCTGAAGGAACCTTCTCTGATACCAATTGTTGGATTACTGAGAGGGGGGGGGGGTGTGACTCAGTAATAGAGAAATTTAATCCTTTTTAACCATATAATCCAAGTGTTATATCAATGTAGAATTATCATCCAATAAATGCAGAGTAAATAAGCAATTAACAAATGAACAATCATACACATACACAATACACCAGTGTTTTACGTGGAAACCCAAAGTGGGAGAAAACCACATAATGTTTTTTCTTATATGTCTTGAAGAATTACATTCATTGGAAGCACCAACTTCCTTTGTTTTCCAGCTGCAACTGAAAGGAGGCTCCAACCCCCTAGTTTCTCAGGCTACAACTTGAGGGAAGCTCCAACTCCCCAATTCTCTGGCTACAACCAGAAGAAGGGTACAACCCCCTATGTTCTCCGGCTACAACAGAAAGGTGGCTACAACCACCAGTCCTTGCCCCATCCAACTGCCCTGAAGTAGAAGTAGAATGATGGAACCATTGTCACACTATCACTGTGAGATATACTGTTGTAAACATATACCAATAAACCTAAACCATGCATCAACCATGCATCAACCTGTACCTCAAACTGTAATCAACCTGTACCATAAACAGGTGCATCAACCATGCACCAACCTGTACCAAACAACCTGTAATCAACTTGTACCATAAACAAGTGCATACAACCATGTACCAAGTATGTACCAATCATGTGTCAACTACTCATCAACTATGACTCATCAATATGTACCAACATCATCAACTATACATCTCATGTATGTGCTAACTCATCAACTGCTTGTCTCAACCATGTACCCAACATGTACCTTAACCAAAAGCCCTCATCAATTTCATCTTCCAAATATGATTTTTCACTCTGTAATAAACCTGGTGTATATGATCACATACCTACAAACCTTCCTTAACTTTGACAACAAGAGACTAACATCTTCATCAAACTTCTCACATGACTAGTTTTTGGATTAGTCAACAACCCTAACTTGAAATGATGATAACTTTGTAACTGTAATGAAAAATATATGAAAATGATACAAAATGTTCTTCAATGTGTTTTATGCAATTCCTCCATGTCTCACTACTTGAAACCTCTCAGAAAAGGAGTTATAGCAAAAATAACATACCTTGCTAAATTTTGTCTTATTCTAGAGAGTGACCTTGTAGAGCGTGCCCCACACAAAAAAAATGTTGAATTGATCTAAAACTGTTACACAACATACTAAAGACTGTAATATAACCAACACATTTTGTCTCACTAAATTTTGATTTGTTATGAATAAGTTATGACGTTTTTACCCGAAACACTTGTTTTTGACTAGTTTCAGGACTAGCCACAAACCCTATTTTCCACAGAGTGTAACTCCAAAAATACAACGACCCACAAGATGATTTTTTTACCAAATATACTTGGATATGTTTCCTCAAAGGAATAGAAATTTCAAGGTCTGGATAATTCTAAAATTTGTTTTATTGTGAAAATGGTGAGATGGCTTGAAAAAAAACATACCTTAGAAAGCATCATCAAAATAATTTATCATTCCTTGAATTTTGGCCTTCTTTTCTTCACTTTCCTTAGAAATTCAGCTTAGATATCCTTTGGTTACCTCAGACACCTATAGGTATTCAATATTCTCAAGTGTGTTTTAAATGAGAGAGCCTTGCCTCTTATTTATACTTTCCAAGTAGCTTCCTTAAAAACATCTTCTAGGTCACTTTGCCCACTTTCCTTATTTTAGGGTTAACCCACTTCTAATTTCTCCATTAAATTTATTATTTAAATAATTGATTTTGTATTCACTCTGAATTATAGTGCACTTATCACTTCACTTTATTATTTTCCTTTAAAAACTCTTAAACCACTTTGACTACTTTGACCTTTTGGGGCTTCTAGATGACATATGAGGGTCCTCCAACTACGTAAGGCCATAACTCTCAAACCGTGAAGTGTTATGTGACGTTCCACATACCACCAGAAATGGAATGACATGTACTATCCATATATAATATTATTACCTTAAAATATATCAAAACTCATACCGTTATCCATCAAACAAACTTGGTTCCATTACCCAAACCTGGGTTCTCCAACTTCTCATGGTCATAACTCTCTAACCGTGAGGAGTTATGTGACGTTCCACATACAACTGGAAATGGAATGACAAACACTATCCATATAGGATAGTTTCACTAAAAAATCCACTGGCATTCATGACAACGCCCCTCCTCAACTCGCAGGTCGGAAGGTCACGTACACAGGATCTTTCCTCTTCCACTGGCTCGAAGAGCTCCCGGAAATGGCTCCTCTATTTCCCTTTCGAGAAATCTGCACCCACAAATAACTTAGAGAAATTTCCCCCTTATACTTCGGGATATCGGACTTCACACTTTCACGAATCTGGTGGTCAAGCGACTTGTCTCTCAATCTCTAGAACCCAAAAACAGTCAACACTTGACCTTTTCTCTCTCTATTTTGGATTTCTCCTTATCACAATTTCGGGGGTTGCGATGTCAAGTAACTCATCCCCTCGATTCTCGAAACCTGATTTACCAAAACTCCGATGTGCTTGGAAGGTTGACCTTTCAACAACTCTTCATTCCATCGGGATTTTGGACTTCACAATTTCACGAATCCCGATGCAAAGATTTCGGGTCTTCACCCCATGAAACCCCGAAATGGTCAACGAAATTTGACTTCCCTGTTGATAGTATGCCACCTGTCCAACCTGATGACTCTATGTCCCACACAATCCTTTCGTCCCTTCGGGACTTCGCATTTTATGATTTCGCGAGTCTTGTTGCAAAGATTACGGGACTTCAATCTACGAAACCCCAAAATAGAAATCCACGGGTAAATCCAACGGCTCTTGTTGACTTGAATCTAAGGTTCTGACTCTCCTGAGCTTAAACCTTTGGGAATACTCGCCGTAACTCCCCTGCTCCTCCGTGAGATCTGACGGCTCATGAGACTTCGCGAATTCTCCACAGAGAATTCTGACCATCTGTCTCTTTCTTTCACAAGGACTTCTGCAACTTTTTACCAAGTGGTTTTCCCATGGTACTCAACTGCCTGTGACGCAAACTTGCAACGTCTTCTCACTGTTCCAATGCGTGAGCTTCCTGTGCTTCCTTCAATGGCTGTGGAGTCTCTATCCCTTCTGGGATTTCTCCAACTCAGAGTCTTGAAGAAGACTCCTGCACACACTCCTTGTGGCAGACCTTCAAACACTTCCAAGTGTTGAACTTCCTTGACTCTGCGCACACCTACAACAACAATCTCTCAAAAAATCATTCAGGTTACCAAACCTGAAACTCTACTCGGCCTGTGCACACCTTGCATGGCTCCTGTTCCTAGCTGCACTTCTGAGGGAATGAGAACAAAAGCTATCTTATCTGAGTTTTCAGAGACAAACCTATGAACCCTTTGTCAACGCACTCCTTGCGGACAATTCAACTGCACTCCTTGCAGGAATTCTTGCTCAGATAGAGAAACAATTGAAACTCATTTCCCTTACTCTCTCTCTCAGATTTCAAACATTCAACAAGAAATCATTCATACATAGCATAAAAACAATTGCATGACAGAAAGAGTAAAACCATGAACATACCATTTAGCATACCCATACAAGAAACAAATACAACTCCATGAATCTGAATTAAGACTTCTTCTATTAAATCAAATCTTTGTACATGGGTGTTTTTCAAACACAGTTTCTCTATTCCAACTTTGTATGCTCTTCTCTTGGTAATGTTCTTCACTCTCTTCTTCTTCTATGTTACAATACACAATGAGGGTGTCTATATCTTGTTTTCCCTCTTTCATTCTAAACTGTCTAATCTAGGAATTCAATTCTACCTAATTGCATTAACTATCATAAATGCCTTCTACCTACTAAGGACAAGAGTGGATCGCTCAAGGTCCATTTACATTTTACAAGTGTGCCTCCACTTGATGGCTTCATAAATGTTTCAAGACTTTTTCAAAATTTGTGTTGGCTCTTTTCCAACTGTCTTTTGCCTCCGCGCTGGCTCACTTGAGATGCTCCTGCATCAATTCATCTCATTATTCCACAAATAAACATGGGTTCTTTAACCATACTTCTAGGATAACTCAATCCACAAAGTGTCTTCTCGTGAGGGCTTTCACCATAAGGGGACCACTTTGGAGTTCTTCCATTTCTACTTATTATCAACCATGATAAAACAATAATGAGTCATCTTTACATAAAACAATATTGGTTCCATTACCCAACCTTTGTGCTACGGGGTTTTCTTCAAGGGTTGACATCAATGACAACCAACCTTAATCAACATAATTAACATGTAGATTAGTAAAATAGAAGATTTACGAATGCTTATAACGAGCAGAAAAATACTTCTTCGTTGATTTCCAACTCCCTTGCCCATCATTATTAATCTCCTTTCTCTTTCTTACACACTACATATTGAAAGTTTCAATGAAGAGCTGTGAGCATTCTACCAAGACAGGTGAAGGAAATACACTATTGATATCAGTGTCGAGGCTTATCGAAATCATTTCATTTTTTTGTTATAGTCACATGTCTTGGTCTTCTTTTCTATAATTCCATATGATGCCACACACACCCAAAGTAGACCAATTCAAAAGTTAAAATGTGAATATTGGGATAATCAACAACAATAGAGACAACAACCTGGCATTTGATGGAAAATAATTGTTTATGGAGGCAATGGATGAGCAGACACGAGACACGACTAAAGTTCTTCCCTATATAATCCAAACTCAAATTTTCCAGATTAAATTTACATGACTAGTTTGTAAAAAGGGCGAGATCGAATTTATGTATTATTAGTTTGCGAATTGAGAAGATTTAGTACATAAATAATTGTTGGATCAAGTTGTCATTGATGCCAAATGTTTGATTGATTGATGTCAAGGGATTAATTGATGCCAAAGGATTGATTGATTGATTGATTGATGTCAAAGGAACAATGTATTGTCATAGCATACTAATGTAATATGTATTGTCCTTGATGAGAATGGATAGATGTCAAGTGGAATCATAGTCATATGATGTCATGCATAGATGAATATGGATCAATGAGTTGTCACTGATATGTGATGCATAGATGAAGATGGATCGATGTGGTTTCTTTGATATATAATGCATAATTGGTTTGATGTAAAGATGACTCATTATTTTCTTATCATGGTTGATGAGGAGTACAAATGGATGAAATCCAAAGTGGTACCCTTATGGTGAAGCCCTCACGGAAATATGCTTTGCGGTTGAGTTATCCTAGAAGTATGGTTAGAGAACCCATGCTTATATGTGGAATAATGAGATGAAGATCAATGAATTTGTTAGTGAAACTATCCTAGATGGATAGTGCTTGTCATGCCATTTCCGGTGGTATGTGGAATTTCACATAACTCCTCATGGTTTGAGAGTTATGTCCCTATGAAGATGAAGGACCCTCATATGTTGGATTGAAGATCTAAAAGGTCAACGAAGTCTTAGTGCTTGAAAAGAAGAAATAATTATTTAAATGATAAAGTAAAGTGACAAAGTCAAGGAGGATTATTTAAATGACAAAGTGAAGTGACAAAGTCAAGGAGGACTATTTAAATAATAAAGTAATGGATAACTTTCTAATTATGGAAAGTGGTTAAAAGTGAGTTAACCCTAAAATGAGGAAAATGGGTTAAGTGACCTAGAAGATGCTTCTAAGGAAGCTACTTGGAGAGTATAAATAAGAGGCAAGAATCTCTTGTGCATCTCTTGAGCATGGATTGAAGATATATTATGAGAGAGAGGATATCTGGAGGATCTCATGGACGCATCAAAGTTTCGGTAAGTCAGAGATCATGACGGCAAAAGTCTCGGAAGTTCAGAAACCCTAGTTTCTGAGGTATACGCGGAATGCAGTGAGCCAGGGTGCGTACATACGTGGGCTAAATGAGGACAAAGCGCATACAGTAGATGAAGTCATGAAGACTTATGTGTGAGATGGTGCCAGGATCTTGAAGACTGAGATGGTTCTAGATCTACATTCTATGGCCTTAGATCTTCCATAGAAACTCTGGTATGGTTACAATGTTGTCTTGATGGATACTCTTGCTTGTTGTGTGATGAATGCTTAAGGCATTCTTGGTATGTTTGTTTTGATTTGGTTTGTGTTGGTTGATGGAGTGAGAAACACTCTTATGATTCAGTATTGATATGATTGCTATAGTATATTGGTTGCTTATACATGATTGAGTAGCATTCATATTGTATGGTTGAGAAGCACGAGTAAGTTATTGAAGAGCTTGGATGTATTGTGACTAGTTATGGATCAGATTGGACAGTGAGAGACAAAAGAGAATGTGATTGAAGGTTGCAGAGGATCTGAGTTCATATTGAAGAGAAAACCCTAAGTAATGAAGAAGTGATACGCAGGCTGTAGTACAGACTAACCACGTACATATGCGAGCTGTACTACTGGTAGGGTGCGTACATACGCGCGCTGCACTACCAACAGGTTGCGTACCTATTGACAGATTAATATCTGTTGAGGATTGTTTCCTCGTCTCAGTTGGTGTTGAGGGTGTAAACTGAGTCTTACATTATAGAGATGGTTCTCTTGTAGAGTTGTACTCTATTCAGTTGTTGTTGATAAACCCAAGGATTGTAGTCCGTAATAAAAATAAAATTGTAGATACATCTTGTGTTATTTGTGTTCCTTGTGGTGATGATTTATTGATGATATGTTGTTGATATATGTTGCTGATGTATGTTCACATTTATCTAGTTATAAATGACAACAATAAGTAATGAGTTAATGGTGATTGCTAACTAAGGAGTTTTGTAAAGGGAAATTTTTGGGAAAAGAGCCCTACACTGTTCACCCCCCCCCTCAGTGTAGTCGGTGTGTCGAACAATAATTTCAAGATGTTCCTGAACTGAGAGAGATATGGAAAAATAAAACATACTATCCTTGGACTATGATTTTCATAAAGACCGTGTGAAGAAAGGAAGGTCTTTTAAGACTCTATGAAGATGTTCCTGAATTGGGAGAGCTATGAAAAAATCAACCATACTATCCTTGGACTATGATTTTCATAAACACTGTGTGAATATCAGAAGGTATTTTAAGACTTTGTGAAGTTTAGAAGGTATTTTTTGGTTCAACCGATAAAAATTGAGGAAAGACGGTAAGGTGGGATGGTTACAATATCAGGTTTCATCTTTGCGTCAACAAGAATCAAACCTATAGTTTACAGTATCCAAGTAATGAACCTGGTACATAACTGGGATGACTAGTGCGGCCACGTTGCCTCATGCATGAAAGAACATTCTCATGTGATTGACACGAGCATCTGACGACCAAATCCCAAACACTAGCGTCAACAACATGGTTTTTTTAAATATAAATTGAATGACATCAACAAATTCCAAAGTATGCAATGATGAGCATCAATAAAAATATAAATGACAGATTCACATTACATCATCCAAATATAAATGACAGATTCACATTACATTCATAAAAATATACAAACACGTCCACTCATATGCCTCCATAGACATCATAGATCTTAATTTCCATTAGATGATATACCCTCAATGATAACTTTTGGAAGAAGTTTGATTTACTGTGTCTCTGTTCTTTGTTTCTGAAAATAATGTGAGATCCGTGTGTCAGTGGTTTATGTGGGATTTGTCACTGGGTCTGTTTTATTGCCTTTTTGTGTTCCCCTATATTCAATGTTAGGGTTACATATACACAGGGCAATTTTTGAATTTGTTATATTCCATTTAGAGGGTTCTGATAAGTTGTATAAATCTGAAAGTTGAAAGTGCATGTTAATTGTACCAATTTTCCCATAAACATATTTCGTTGCTGGAAAATATATTTGGCGGTACACATTATGAATTTGTCCATTGCTATCAAACATTGTCTAGCTTCCCTGCTAGTTAAACGCTTGCTGAAAATTAGTTTGAAGAAAGATTTTCAAATTGATGGCTATGCTTCTAAATATGTCTAGCAGTTTCCCTGCTAGACATAAGATATCTAGGTACGAAATAATATGTGAAATCCTTTTGAATTTTTTTACAATGGAAGATGAAAATTTTTGTATTTCCATAGGGATTAATATTCACCCTACTATGTAGCATTTTTGTTGTTGGATTTGAAATATACAACATATCTAACAATTTATACATCACTCTATACAATATTAACAAGCTATACATCACTCTATACAATATTATGACCATGAACCTCGGAGTTGATTCTCCATGTAGCAATTTTATGACTCAGAAATTGATCGCTTTCTTGACCACCCGAATAACATGAGTCCTGCCATGGATTCAAATCATTTAGCCATAAATACAAATAAGATCTGGAGTACTGATATCCAGGTTGGTGAGGGAATGGAATACTCACTAAACATATTAAAGACAAGTCGAGTCATTTCCCTTATTCCAGCTTGCTCCACCTTCTCGGGCTTCGTCTCCAATTTCCACAATTGTTGAACATTAATTCTAACCCTCAATGCACAAAGTTTAGTATTCAAACCAATGGAATTTTACCCTAAGTAATCCATGTTTGAATTAGCAGCCTTTTTATGCTCTAGATGTAGTTGTACCAACTGCGAGGCTCCGGTTAGAACGACTACAATACGCGAAGGTTTCCAGTGAAAATACCATTATTGTTCATCTGACAGAACTTCGAGCCGGTAATGATGGATTTACTGGTGTGACACATACAATTCTAGGAAAGATTCAAATTCTTATTTGGATTTATTAGTTCATCTAGAACACATTTTAGAGGAAATTCATTATGCAATTTTAGCTACACTGAAAACGGTCTAAATTGAGAGCAACATGCTTCGACTATAATGATAATTTTGTACAAATACCATGAAAAGTAATAAGAATGTGCGTAATCTGTGAAATTCCAAATCATATGCCTAGAGGAAAATTAGACTTTAGTCATGTAGTTTTGATTCCTTTCTTTTATATTAAATGAATTATTTTCTTAACATTATAGTATCTAGCCAAATTCTTACAGTAATCTAAGTTATTTGTACATCTTTTGCTTCATCATTTTGGATGGATTTTTTTTTATCACTTTTTGATTTTGATAGCTCTACAACCCATTTCTTTTTTGAATGTGGGTGCATTTATTGGACTATCATTTGAGGGAAACACTGTGACGACTCAAATTGATACAAATTCATGTTTCTATGGGGACCCAAATCTTACATATATTCTACTTGGTTTTCTCGAAAGTCCAAAGGGAGTTCAAGCTCTATACAATGCATTGGATGACATATTCAACATTATGAGCTGGAATTAATGTGCTTTTATTATTTGCGGGATGTATAGAATATTCTTCTTTGTGAAGTGTTATTTCTTATAAATAGTCAACATAATCTGTTTCTATAAATTCTATGTTTCACTATCCGTTTCATAAAAACACACATTGAAACTACTACCATCGCTCTACAACTCTCATCTTTCTAAAAACTTTCATTCCATAGACAAAGCACCGCATTAACAGTTATGTGCAAAAGAAACTTGTGGATGGGAGGGTCTCCTAACCTAAATATGGATGCACTGAATAGGGTTGAGAAGATATGAAATGAGGATCTTGATCGTTCCTACCAACACCTTGTCTCATTGCCCAACACATGGTCTCATTGTAACAACTATGTGTAAACCATGCCGAAAATGGTACAAATTTAAAAATAATTTTTTAATTGATGATGTGAACTTATATGACGACAAAATATTTCATGGATACTGTGCATTTTAGGTTTTTGAGTGTTCTCAAACTCTTTCGAAATCCAAACCCCCGCAGCCTACTAAAACTTTGACATGATACTCAATACTTTTAATTTAAAAATAATCCTAATTGTTGCTTAACTAATTTATCTTTTCCCGAAGAAGGTGAGAGGTTATAAGTATTTATCTATACACAATTAAGCGTAGTAGTTAATCTAAGGGATAGATTAGTAGGATCCTTGCAATGAAATCAGTTTAGAGAATTTAATAATTTATCATAGTTTAGATACGTTAATATTGATATGCATACCCAAATTTTTTGTAAGAAGAATTAAAACTTAAAAGAATCCATGCAATAGTTATATTCCATGATTAAAATTGTAGGTCTTAATTTTGGGAAGTATATGAGTATTCCTTATGAGTTAGTTAACAATAAATAAATTCTTATGAATAGTTTTTAGATTGATTTCAGTAGGTCTAGTTAAGATTGATGAATCATTTAGTAACAATTGTTTAACTAATCACTTTGCAGATGTTAACTGAATGTTAATTTTCAGATTGAAGGATACCTAATCATGCCGTAGTAAGTTAAAGATTAAGTGTGAGAACAAAAATAAGGAGCATGCTCTGGGTGTGACTACACATGTAGTCATTGGCTTTTCCATTTTAGAACTTAGGCGACAGTGACTAAGCTGCCATGCAACACTTGTTTCTAATAGAGCATTTCAGATCTATCCTATTAATGATAATATTGTCAACAATTTTAACTTTAAATCTTTTTGTTTATCTAAACTTACATGGTTATTTTTGATTTAAATCTTCTTCACTACTTATTTTTTTACCCTATTTTAATTTCTTCTCTAATTTACCCATTTTTTCTTATTATTTCAATTCAATATAATTTATTAGTTTTTTTTTTTTTTTTTTAAATTATCCAAATCTTTATTATTATTTTTATTAATATTATTTATTTAATATAAAAAATCAATTATTATGATTTTAACTAATTTTTTTAATATTATATTATATTTCTCAACTAAATTTTCTTTACATTATTTTTTAATATTATATTATATTATATTTCACAACTAATCTTCAATGTACATTGTTTATTTAACAAAATCATATTACAATTATTTTATTAAAAAAATTTTGATTAATTTTTTTAAACTAAGTTTACTTTTTTTCTTCACATATATTATAAAAAGTGGAAATTTAAACTTAAATTGGTTACGTAATTAATCTTGTCTTAAATACAAAGTTATATATATATATATATATATATATATATATATATATATATATATATATATATATATATATATATATATATATAATATGAAAGAAACTAACTTTTCTTTTTTTATTCACATATATTATAAAACCTATATAAATATAAAATTGTGAAAATTTAAACTTAAATTGTTTTTAAACTTGAGTTGGTTACATAATTAGTCTTGTCTTAACTACTAAATTACAATAATATTTAAAATATATTTGAAATATATATAGTTTTGGAAATTTAAATTTAAATTGTTTTAAAACTTGAGTTAGTTGCATAATTAGTCTTTGTCTTAAATACTAAATTAAAATAATATTTGAGTGTATGATTATTATATAATATATAATAATCATACACTCAAATATTATTGTAATTTAGTAGTTAAGACAAGACTATATATATATACAATTAGTCTAAAATAAAAGTGAATCAAGTATAGATGGGGAAATTTAAATTTAAATTGTTTTTAAATTTGAGTGGGTTATACAGTTAGTCTTTTACTAATTACTAAATTACAATATTATTTGAGTATATGAATGAAACATATAGTATTATTTATATATAAGTGAATCAAGTATTTTGAGAATACTATTTCTGTAGAGGACGAACACTTTCATTAACTACTCATACAATTGGATAAAAGATCAACATATCGATGTTTTTACGTGGTAAAACCCCTGTAAGGAAATATACACAACCCCTGTCAACATGGCCACTTGGAGCAATTTATTAATGCAAAAGAAAATATTATAGAGAGATTTACAAGAGAGTTTATCACATTTGATCATCGACAAATGACCCTCCATGCTCTTTAAATAGAGATAATAGACCAATAGGGTGTTAAGTTAGAGATCAACGTAGTCGTTAACATCGATGAGAATATGATCTGTCAGATCGCTCTATGTTAGGAACATACCGTGACCATCAGATTGCCTAACTACAAATGAATACTAATGCATACTAAAGAAACACACTAAGAAACAAACTAAGAAACACACTTTTACCTGATGACACATTAGACCAAGTTGATCTTAACTAACTCCTAAGTGTCTAAATATCATAACATCCTCCCTTAAGAATAACTTGTAATAGGATTGAAGGATTTACAAAAGTGACACAATAGGATAAGGAATGAGGCATTAGATCCTATCCATCCTTAATGACAACTTCCAGAACTCCTAACATAGATTGAAGTTTGGAAAACTTAGTTTCTAGAAGACACTTTGTGAAAATATCCACAACTTGATCTTCTGTAGGGGAAAATAACACTTCAATAACTTGATCATGAATGGATTTTATGATGAAGTGCATATGTAGCTCAATGTGTTTGTTGTGCTGATGTTGAACTGGATATTTGGTGAGCTTGATGGCACTTTGATTCTCGCACCAAAGGGTGGTTAGATGTTGCTGTTGGAAGCCAAACTATGAAAGGACCTATCGAAGTCACAAGTATTCTTGACTTGCATTAACCGCTACTCATTACTCTACTTCTGTTGAAGAACCATCAATAGATTTTTGTTTCTTACAGGCCCAAGTGACAGGTCCTAAACCAAGGCTGAAAACATACCATGTAGTTGAATTTCGATAATCAGGGTCATCAACTCAATCTGAATCAGTGAAACCTACCAATCAAGGATTCCCCCTTGACTTGTAATGTATCCCAAACTGAATTGTACCCTAGACATACCGTAGTGTCCTTTTAGCTACTTCCAATGGATTTCATGGGGTGATTACATATACCGGGAAACAAGACCAACAACAAAGGAAATATTGGGATGGGTATGAGTAAAATATAATAGGCTACCAACTAACTAATGGTACAATGTGGCATCAACTTTGAGAGAATTTCAAGTGGCAACAAGTTTGACTCCATAATAGAAGGGAAAAGGGGCTGATTTAGAATCATCCATGTGAAAGCGACGAAGAAGGTCACACGCTTACTTAGACTGGGAAACAAAGATTCCTTCCTTGGTTTGCAATACTTGGAGGCTAAGGAAATAATGCAAATAGCCGAAGTCTATCATTTCAAATTTATTTTTAAGGGTGAATTTCACATGGGTTAAAAGTTTTGGGTCACGACTAGTGAGGATGAGGTCATCAACATAAAGAACAAGGATTATGAGATGGCTTCCTACTTTCTTGGTATAAACATTAGGGTCAGAATGGCATCTAGAAAAGATGATATCAAGAAGAAAGCTATCCATTTTGGAATACCAAGCTTGAGGAGCTTGCTTAAGACCATAAAGAGATTTATTAAGGTGACAAACAAGGATGGAGTCATTTTGGATGTAGCTAGGAGGTTGTTCCAAGTATATTTATTTATGAAAATACCCATGAAGAAGGAAGATTTGAGATCCATCTGATGGACCTTCCATTTATGTGAGGATGCAAGGGATAAAACAAGGCGGATGGAAGTCATTTTGGCTATAGGGGAAAAGGTTTCATTATAGTCAATTCCTTCAACTTGGGAGAATCCTTCGACAATTAACCGATCCCTGTGTCTTTCAATAGTTCCATCTGATGCATACTTAGTTATGTACACTCGTTTACATTAGATAAGTTTTCTTCCTTTTAGAAGAGATACAAGATTCCAAATATCGTTCACCATTAAAGAGCGATACTCTTCATTCATTGTTGTCTCCCAATATGGATGACCTGAAGCTTTTGCAAATGTTTCAAGATCACGAGTCTCTAAAACTTGATCCAAAATAGAAGAGGTTCATTGGAACTGTGAACGTGTCTGATGTTGATATGAAGGATCATCGACAAGATCACCAACTGCTTCTCGAGTTGAACAAAAAAATTTGGGAAGCTGTGGTGTTAGTGTAGGTTCATGTTCAATGGACTCACCTGGAGGAAGGTGAGCAAGTGGAGGTGTATTTTCATGCTCAGTGTGTTGTTAGCCACCAATTCTGTCGAATTTTATCATAATTAATAATCATCACAAAGAGATAAAATCTTTCTGTAGCTGCCTCCTCCTTACATTTATAAACGTTCTTGTCTTTTGGCTTCAAGGCGATTTATTGGGGTAACTTATTTTATGAGTTTTTCGTTTATATTTCGTTTATTTTGTTTAAATTTCATGACTGCAAGCATGAAATTCAAACAAAAACTTGGCTTGGGTAATCATTCTGCAATCTATGCTTTTATTATTTTCTTTTACCAAATATATTACACTTTAAGGGAACCTATATGTTGCTAAGTTTAAGTTTCATAAGCTAATTGATTAATTGATTGCCACATTTTTTTTTATGTATTATGGGATTATCTATGGTTTATTGTATGGTTTGATTATTTGACATCCATAATCACGTTGCAACCTTGGATTAACAATTGATATATGTTCTTTTCTCTATCTGTCATATCACTTTCATGTCACTTGGTACAGGTATGATGTACCCACAAATACACCTCATCCTGTTGTCCTGTACATTTAATGATCCTCATTCATGATTCGAATTAGCATTTGATAATGGTTGGGGTTTAATCCTCATTGTGTGTAATGGCTCATAGGTCTGTGCGTCCTTTGGTTTTATTTCACTCCAAACTTAAATCACCAAACATGATAATCACCCAAGTTCGTAGGTATCGGGCCGTTTCAGTTTTCACAGACCTCTCCTTATTATTTGTCTATTGGAATACAAAGCCTCCCTCTCGTGGTGTCTACTGTGTCTGTTTGACAGTAACCATGGTCCCTGTGGTTTGAATCAAACCTAATGGTTGTCAGGCCCTTCTTTCCCATGACGATGCCATAAATGATTTGCATGCTCATAGTTGGGATATCTTCATTCGACAATTCGAAGGTTATAACCTGGCGGTCTCACATGCCTTTGATCAAACGTTTGATGGGTTTAGAGACAAAGTTGGGGATGTGCAATTGTAGGTCATAAAGGACTCTATATCCTGGGAAACAAGACTGTCATAGGAAGGCAAAAAATGGCTCAAAAATGTTAAACTGGAAGATGTACCTTGGAGCATTTTCATGGTATCTCAGAAATCTACATGCTGCCCTAAAGGTATTCCTATTACCCTCTTGAAACCTCAATGGAACGAACTTATTTTGATTCTGAAATAGTTTATAACGTGCGAGGGAAGGTATGGTTTAGTATTTTTATACCACATCCGACTGTTGATGTTATTCCTAGGGTTTAAGCTAAACATGTCGTTCTATTTGTTGATGAGCATGTACAAGATGTCAAAACATTATAAGAAACATAGCTTGAACCCTATGTCAAGCCTATTTCATCACAGGCTTATAATAATTCTATTGCTATCGCACCTATCTCAAATTGGGGACACTTGGGAAAGCTTCCTGAGTCGAAACAATTTTGCCCAACCCGAGAGCACAATGAACTCACTTTTAAATGTAAATCCCAATCCTGATAACCCTGTGACCGAGAGTCAATATTTCGATTCACATAATGACCATGAACTTAATGAACCAAATTATGTTGCTTTGCAAACCCCCTTGGGTAAAAAACCACGATGTAATTTTACACCCAGAAAATCATTAGAAGAGGTAGTGGAAATGTTAAAAGAGAAGGTTTCTCTTGCTCTTGCTAATGAACCGAATCAGGGCTTTAGTGACAAACCTACTGCTAATAAAAATCATAAGAGAAAGAAATAGGACAACTCACATTTGAGTTTTATAAACAAGAGATCTGGGCAATTGATACCCAAGAGTCTGAGAAATCAAAAGTAGGATCATTTGAGCTCGATCTCAGTGATCTAGGTCAATGATCACTACTCTGATGATGAGATCAACGATTTCCTTGCACAAGAAGATACCGATAATCAGTGTCTCGGGAATGAAACTGCTGATCAAGTTGTGCAATATGACTTTGTCTCTAGACTGCTTCCGTTTCTGAAAGGCCAAGATGGATTTGATGGCATAGGCCATCATTTGAAGCAAGCCACAGGAAGGACCGAAGCACCCATTGCTGAGTACACTCAACCTCGACTTGCTATAGTACCGGTACATTGTGACAATTGTTTGGACTGGGTAGAACGCTATTACAAGGACATACCATATTTATAGGCACAATTAAAATATCTGGCTGCTCGTAATTATTTGCTTTAACGAGAAAATCAAGAGTTGAAGGCATGCGCAGATCGGGCAAATAAAAGGCCCAAAAGATCCGGTAATATAATTATAAAAAATGCAACCAACTTCCATGCCATCATTATTTCAGAACTATTTGACCCTTCATCGTCTAATTTCTAAAATGGTAAAAGTTGTTTTTGATTTTATTTCATTATGAAAGTCAAATAGGAAGATTTAGTGTTGATTTTCTTTGTTAATATAAGACTAGATACAGAATCTCATGATTCTGTAGCCAGTCTATTTCTTAATGTTAGTTGGCATTATTTTCTGAATATCAATTTCATTTTATTATCTACGGGAAAATGATAATTATGGTGCTATTTACATGGAGAAACCATCTTGGATCATGTGCTGTATAGTTTAGTAGTTTCTTTATTTTATTTGATAAAACTTTGTTATTATGTAATAAATTTTGATAAACCAAATCCTACAGGAATGGTTTCATGTTGTAGTGTTTTTGTAAAACAATCTATTTTTGGAGATTGCACTCTATCTTGCATGATAAGAGTTTGTTAATCCAAAACTAGTTAAAATAGTGATCACTGTTAGTGATGAAGACAACTTTTGGCTGGGATACATTATGGACATGTGATTTTGAGAACTAATATGGAGAATCTATTCACCATTGGCTTTAGACCTGTGTGATGCTTATTCCATTATGTTCTTTTATTGCCTCAATCTTATGAGATATTATTATGTTTGATGCATCTTTAGCCTTGTCATCCTATGGTGTTTCATAATGTTAAATATTTAAGATGTTGTCTATAATTTGTTATTCCATTTAGTATCTGTGATCAATCTGCCATTTAATTATTAACGATTTATTCTAGATATTAAATGATGGATTATATTAATACTGTGAATTGAGTTTCCTTTAATTCTAAGTCATTGATTATCATATGATCACCATGTCTTTTACAATTATCATTCTGTCGTTATATTCTCACTCCAATACATCAAACGCTTCTTTGAATTTATTCTGGGAGTACTAGTACTATTTTGTCACAGGTTTCCCTCACATGAGGGACATTTAGGATCACGAATTACATAGGAAGATAAACTCAGTTTAATCGATTAGTTACAGGTTAGTTTTCTTGTTATTTAGTTAAATTATTTATTAGTGAAATAAGGATAACATGAATTAGATTTGATTGTTTGTGTATCGTTATTTCAATTATGTTTGCTTAGTATTCATTAATTTTAGACCTTTAAACATTAAAAAAAAAAACAGAAAAATATATGTGCTTTCTTTATCTCTGTTAGAAACACTTTTAAGAACATTCATTTCGCAAGATGTCAATTAAATCTTGCAAACTGTAAATAGACTGTTTATAATCATCTTCACATATTCATGTTTCTATTTGAACACTTGTAATTACTAAACTTATATTCTTAGTATCATATCTTTTAGATTAGTTTCATTTCTTTTATTATCTTTAGGACTTTAGTTGGCCAACGAAGCCATTAAACCTGTTGGCTCATTTCATTCCAAACGGCCTGGGTTATTTAGACAACCCCACTCCGGATTTGACCTTCCAGTTGATGGTGTGTCACTTACACTTGTCAACAAATGGCGCTAGAAGGAGGGCCTAAAATTAATTGATGGCACGTGGAGGTCGTAAGACTCCCCCACACACTCACACTCCCGTCATAATGCGTAGTCACTCCAACAAAAACGTCACACTTGAAACAACAACTACCTCAAACGATAATCCTAATATTCCTGTCAGTGACACCACTCTTGCAAGGGATCGACGTCCAAGAAATTGTCTGCCAGTCACTTATACGAACTCAAAGTGCCTTATCCCGTATTAGACAACTTGGTAACAAATCAACCAACCCCTTGATTTTGCAAATCTTCAAGAACAACTTCGAGGCACTGGTCTGCCCAAAATCCCTTTAGGTTGAAATACTACCAATCCTACTGAAATTCTTATCCCTGAAGCTGGAGGATATGGTATCCCACCATCCCCACCTGTTTCTTCTCCATCCTCTTCAAGAGGAGAGTCTTCATACAAAGGCAATTCTTCATCTGAACCATCTCCCATGGAAAACCAAAATAATCCTGCCAGACCTTGGCTTGATCAAGATGTTGTGGCTGTACTTGGACCCCAACACCCACTACCTAAACATCCATAGAAATTGCTGCCCAAATTTGATCCAGATTCGAAGCAATCTGTTGAGGATCACATCAATAAATTTATCTTGGCCATTAGACTCTAGAATGTTGAACACAAAGATGTAGTGTGAAGATTATTGCCTTACACTTTTGAGGGAAATGCCTCAACCTGGTATTTTTCTCAACAACCCCAAACCATCGTCTCTTGGGACAAGTTTGAAACTTGTTTTCTAGAAAACTTTGGAGATGATAAATCTTCGGAAGTCTTGGTTATGGAACTCTCTAGCTTAAAAATGAACCTAAAGAAAAAGTGAAGGACTTTAACCAAATGTTTTTGACGTTAAAAAACAAAATCCATGTAGATTCGATGCCTGCAGAAATCTTAATTGTTCCATATTATACTAAGGCCCTACATAATAACATAGCCATATGGGTTAAAAGGTCCAAAAATAACACGTTGTTAGAGGCCTTTGAGGAGGCAAGTCAAATTGAGAAAGATATATTGAGATTAAATGATAATCTTAGTAGCGAAGCTGAAACAACTTCATCTTCAAAGAAGAAAATTTAAATTCTCACTAGGCCTCCTCAACCTAAAAATAAACAAGAAACATTAGACCTCGAGAGCTTATAGAAAGCTTTCCAGAAATTGTCCAATCAAGTCGTTGACTTGAAAATATCAACCGAGGAGGAATCCACAAGTAAATGAAGCTTCAAACCTCCTTTTAGAAAACCTTTCCCTCCAAACCAGCCAAACCCGACCACAGAAGGTCTCAATTTCAAAAAATTATAGTATGCTTTGCAAACGATATTAGAAGTTCATGACAATTCTATTTCTGTTCTTCCTGAAAATTTTGATGATACAGTTGAGGAAGAGGTACCAGAAGAGGAGGACTCATCACCTCCCATTTTTGGGCACTTATCGGACAAATTTTTTCAAGCAAATTTCGAATCTGTCCAGCCCTACAACACTATGAGTAAAACACAAAACAAGCCCGCACCAGAGCAAGTAAAAATGTGTTTCCAAAACAAACAAAGCAAACTGAAACTAGAAAAAAGTTATCTGCCCTAGTTTTAGAGTATGATTTAATTGAATATCTAAAAAAATTAAGGGAAAATATTTCAGTTTTTGAACTGCTGAAATTTCCTCTTATTTTGCAGAAAATGCTTCAAAGCATCACTGGAAATAGTAAAAAGAATGATGTTAGCAGCAAAAAATCAGAAAAAATTGATTCAAACGCGGCTAAAAATGTCCCAACTAAAAAGACATCTGAACATCAAGGCAAAAGAGACTTAGCAGAAAAAACTGTAGCAACCCTACATAAAACTGTTTCAGGGACAACAATAAAAAATCAACAGAATTCTGTTGTCTTCGCTCGGAAAAATGTCCCCCCTTTTTTATTAACTTTTGAAAATTTTAATAGGAATGTACATAATTGTATGGTTGACTCTGGTGCATCATCAAATGTAATGCCTCTGTCTATATGCCAGAAAATTAATGAAGAAGTAAAACCTTCTGATCTTAAAATCATTCAGTTAGATCGAACGAATGTTAAGGTGATCGGTGAGCTTAGGAATGTGCTGATTACATTATCATCCAATCCTAAATTTCATTAGATAATTGATATTATCGTTGTTGATATTCGTGAAGTTTATGGATTGTTTTTAAGTAGATATTGGTCAGAACAACTGCATGGTTATTTTGCTATAGACTGGTCCCACTTGTGGTTGCCTGGAAATGGACAACCCAACAAAATCAAAATAAACAGAGAATGTTATCTTAAGCATATTGTGACAGATCTAAACGATTCAAATGAGCCTTTCTTTACCTTCGTAAATTCGATCAAAATGCAGGGAATGAATTCTTTTTTTGGTAACTTCATGACCAAAATTTCCTCTATCACTGATCTTGGACAACAACCTGAAGTTACAGCCTATATTCAAGCACAAGATTTTCCGAATATGTCAAGTACTGCTAATGACGCACAAATATGGTCCCTATATTTTGATGGATGCAAAACGCGAGAAGGAGTAGGTGTTGGCTATGTGCTCATCGATCCTATAGGTAACAAAACATTTATTGCTTGTCGATTAGAGTTTGAATGCACTAACAACACAACCGAGTACGAAGCACTTTTGCAGGGACTTAGGAAAGCACTAGACATGGATGTGCAAATTTTGATAGTATTTGGTGATTCATAAATCGTGGTCAAACAGGTAAGAAATGCAATACACTATTTGTCACCGCATATGAGGAGTTACCAAACTGAGGTATGGGGTTTAATGCATAAATTTGTAGCATTTAATATAAATTCCATTCCTAGGATGAGTAATTCAAAAGCTGATTTACTAGCCAATGTTGCTTCTAAATTATTGCCCGCTGAAGGTCTTTCTCCTAATGCGTTTTCGATCGAATTGTTATCCAGGCCGTCGATTCTGGATAACATCACAAATTAGAGAGTATTTGGTGATGACTAGTAGATCATCAACTTTCTTCATATGGAAGACACCTTCCAGGATGCAATTATTGATGAAGGCACTCATGACGAGAATGTTGATACTGAGAGGGGGGTGAATCAATATCAAGTTCAATTTAATAACCTTTTTCAACTTATACTTAAACCATTCAATTATATCCAATGAGCAATGAACAATAATATAAGAGTTACACCAATACACCACAATAGACCATGCACAATATATGAGAAATAATCAATAGTTTTTGTTCAAGGGAAGTAATGCCTTCCAAAGGTAGCTACAGCTTCCAAATGTAAAGGGAGGGATAAACCTCCAAGAGGAAGATACAATCCTCCAATATCAAGAGAGATTTGAACTCTCCATCCTTGCCCCTTCCTTCCACCCAAGAATATATGAGAGATAATAAA
>ML782019.1:816384-859840 GCA_009831015.1 Picea engelmannii | reverse complement strand
GAACCGTCGGATCACTCTATGTCGGGAACATATCGTGACCGTCAGATTGCCTAACTACAAATGCATACTAATGCATACTAAATAAACACACTTTTACCTAATGACATATTAGACCAAGTAGATCTTAACTAACTCCTAAGTGTCTAAATATCCTAACACGATGAGCCCTGTAGACAAACAATAGTACCACCACTTCCTACTCTATTGATATTAGCTCAAAAATAGATCTATCTATCAACGAAAAGTTCATGTAAGATCAAACACAAACTAGAAAGAAACAGGCCAAGCATGTCATATTGATGAGAATGATGACAGAAGTAACTTACAATCGTAGATGCGAATGCGATATCTTCATCAAGCCCCCTTTGTCTAACCCTTGCTCAAAAGATCCACGACCCGGATGACAACAACTTCACTGATTACTCTCCTCCAGTTCACCATGTGTTTCCTATGAGATCATAGGTTTCATGCTTGCAATTCTTCCCCCTCTTCACCATGATAGAGCATGCTTATATAGGTTCAGAGAGGCCTAACCTCTTGAGGTATCTTTAGGGTAAGTTGAAGAATTCCTTCCTTAGATCAGGGATCTTCTCCTAAGATCATGGTTGAACCAAGAATTCGAATGCAACTGCCTTCCAAACTTGAAATATCTTCCCCTTATTCTCCTCAACATATTAATTGTTGCCTAGATTAGACAACGCTCCCTCAAAAGGGGCATCAGGGCGCTATAGTGCTCACTAGTAGGCTCAAGGGGAGCACCAACGCTCTAAAAATCTATAACGCTCCCTCAGAAGGGTTGTTTGGTGCTATAACGCTCCCTAGCACCCTATAGGGGAGAGCCAACGCTCCTAAGGGTGATGTAGGGGAGCGCTCTCTCCCAAAACCTTAAATTAAATGCTCCTTTCAGGTGGCAAGAGGTTTTTATCTCCAGTTAGCCATTCCTCTTTCTCCAAATCAAGTGTTTGAGGCATTTTAAGTGTCTCCTTAGTGTTGTCATCATGGCAGTATGCTTTGCTTGAAATTTGTGACACTTGTGAACAACATGCGACACTTGCGACAGATTGTGAGCAACATGCAACACTTGCAACACTTGCCAAAGCGAGTAATGTTGATGTGTAACAGCGAGCTGCCAAGAACATTTAGTTCTAGTGCCTTGGTTTTTGGGATATGGAGTCTAGCTCAAAAATTTCGTTGAAGAAAATGGGGAGATTATATGTACACTAATCTACTAAAAATGAAAACAAACACATGGGCTCTAGAAGGAGCTTATTTATGTACACTCCTAGATTAATTGATTTTTACAAAGTGCTAGATGAAAGTGGACTTCCACCAGAGCCAGTCAAGTAACCTCCTAACTGAAAAATTATTTACTCTGTCACTGATCAATAAAAGATAATGAAATTGTGACAACAAATCAATTAAATTTTTTAGTTCTCCTCCTAGTGCTGAAGGCAAGATAAAGTTTGGAGGATTCAATGCCTAGAAAAAATTCCACTCCATGTACTGCCCTACATGGTCATAAAATAGGTGACAAAACCTACTAGGTTGGTAACATAAAACATGCTCTGTCTTACGGCTGCTTGCCTATGGCTGAATGTCTATGGCAAGCACAGGTGAGTGAAAGGCTGATGCAGGTTGTTGATCCACTTTTTCTTTGTCTTCTCCGATAACATATTTTAGATGAGTTCAATGAATCTCTTCGTGTATATTAGTGACTAGATGCTTCTCTTTAGCATGCTGCTAAATGTCTTCTACGGACCCAGGATCGCTAATTTCCACACAAAGATTCTACTTAATGTATAAGGGACAAGGCTCTACAGTATGGTCTTGGAAATCCTTCATATCCACATTAGAATCCGATTCATAGCGATCATACACAAGCTGGCTGCTTCCCAAGTCAATAAAATGTGATGTAGGGATCTTCTCTTCTTCATCTGAATACTCATCAAAGATAGGTGAGTGCACAACTCTTTTATATTGCATAGGAAAATGAGAAACCTCTAGATTCTTCTCTTCAATCCCATGTGAAAATACATCATGGGGAACCTCTTGAAGGAAACGAGAAGAATCCTCCTCCAAAACCATCTCTTCTTTTAAATCTGAGGTAGCAGGTGCATCAGGGGTAGAATACAATGCAACTATGGCTATGCAATCATCAACACTATCATCAATCATATCTGGAAGGCATTCTTCTAGAAAAATAGAAAGAGAAAAGATTTCATCCATAAATGAAAAATACTCGCTTTTTTCCTTACTTTCTCTTTTAATCAGATCTTCACCAGACTCATCACATGTGAAAGAATCTATCATCTGCTAGATGTAGAATGCAAACTTCTTACAACAGTCGCCCAAAATAAGATGATACAGGTGACTCTTCTCGTAATATGAATTGAAAGCATCATGAAAATCCTTCAAAGAATGGATACTAGCAACAGAGAGAGATTTACACCATTCACGAGCATCTCCCTCGAAAGAAAATTTGAACATCCTGATCAAGACATCCTCGTGAAGAAAGTCATGCTCAAGCATGCATCTATGAAAATTGAATAAGTGCTTACCGAGATCGTCATGCTCGATTCCTCTGAATATCAGAAGATAATCATCCTGTTCATTTCTATCTGGCACTGGATGTGGATAACTAGCTATGGCTGCAAAATTGAAAGGGGAAAATCTTGGAGCCATGATGGCCGAGAGATGTGGCTCCCCCTTCTATCCTTCATGGTTCTCTCTAGGGTTAGATTCACAATCACCAAAAATAGGAACCATGGAGAAAATATTCTCTTCGTCATCTTCGTTGGGATATCCTTCAATAATCATTTGTTCTTGGTCAGTATCCGACATCACTTCTTCATAAGAGCAGTGAGAAAAATCTGCCTTCAATTCCTCTATTGTTGCAGAAAGAGATTTTACCAGTTCTGTCAACTCCTCTGAGGGATATCCCTCATTCTCATAGCTTTCGCAAGAACGAACTATGTTTTGAACACCATCTCTATAATCCTCACAACACTTATGATAGATTAGCTCAAAGGAGTAATACCTTTGACAATGAGCATTGAAAGCTACATGAAACTGTTCCAGGGAGGATATTCTAGCAGGGGGCAAGGAGTGATACCACTCATGAGCATCTCTCGCTAATGAGAACATGAACATATTCAATAATACATCCTCATGATGTATCTCCCACTGATGCATGAGTTCATGAAACTCACGGAGATGCTCGATAGGGTTGTCATCTTTACATTCTCTAGATATGGGAAAAAAATCACCCCACTCATCAATAGTAGGAACAACATTTGGAAAACCAGGAACAACATAGAAATTGAAAGGAGCAAACCTTTGAGCCAAAATGGAATCCATTTGAAAATATGACTTATTAAAACTGTAGATTCACCACTCGATTCTTTAAACATGGAGTCACCATGTGAATGATATGCAGTCTAAAAGTGTCTAGTATTTTTTCACCATCAAAGACCAGATCTGGTCATTATCGTTCTCCCAGGGAGATTTTCAATCTAGGACAACAACTAAACCCTTCTCAAGAAATCTTTCCTTTCTTGATAATCTTCTCTGGGTCAAATTTAGGTGTAGCTAGAGGCAACTGCAGAGTAGATCTCATGTGTCTTCTTTTAGGAGCCACAATTGAAACAATGGAGTCGCCAGGTGCAAGTTGCAATCTTCAATGGTACTGATATCTAATGCACCTTCAGAATCATAATTTCCTTGTCGTTCTTACCCAGGGAAATGTCTTGAATTCATTCCCCAGAAACGACGTCATGAATGTTATCATTGAAAGCCACCCTCATATTGTGGGAGGGTAAGCCCAGTACCCATCATAGTTTTTGGTGGATGTTGGTTTTATGTGAGTGGAGGTCAATGGACAAAACTCAATATATGAATGATGTTCAACAAAGAACTGGACAAGAAATGCACAGGGAAGTGAGGGCCACAACTAAATTCAGTTAGTGAATTGAGTTTAAGTGTGAGTAGAGGGAAGAATTACTGAGAAAGGTGAACAATACTGCTATGAGCATTAGGCTTTCAAGCAACATGGAGAAGAAAAAATCAGACTCAATATCACTCTTAAGCTCAAGCTTCAGACACTGAAATATGTCCAAACAATAGAGTCACAACATCACAATGATCAAACTGACATCACCATGCAACTACAACAACTTGACTGGATCCTCCATTCCTGAGCCATTCAGTGTAAGAGGGAAATAGATAACAAGGGAGTTGACTAAAACTGGTCAGGATACCACTGTAATCAAACCTACATTACAACAAGATAACAACCCTCGGCTGGATCCTCCATGCCCGAGTGTTTTAGCACAATTTTTACAAAGAGATGAAAAGAGGTCGACTTCTATTAATCTGAAAGTCTCAAATACGATACATAACCAGAGAACAATTACGACATCAAAACATTACAAAATAGGGATCTCTACTCAACCAGTTGACGACCTTAACAAAATATTAAAACGAATTATTTATACTCAGAACAATTCGACACTACCAGGAATGTGACCTAGCCACTACAATCAAATCTTTGTGTCAATGACTTCTTCTGTCAGACTGAATTTGCATCCCTCTGTTAGAGGCGAGCTCAGATCGACATGGTTTTTGCAGGGAAATCTGTGCACAGGGGTACCACGAGCTGATGGTTCAGTCCCCACGGTCGGACCCTCCATGCCTTCCATTTATGGAGTGAGATGAGGTTTCAACCACCAAACCTACCTTCCATTAACTGCATTTCCTCGGATATTGAATGAGACTTAATGCTTAGGGGTGTGAGCACATGCTGCTCTCATATAGGATGCCACATAAACACAAGATTGCAGGGCCGTCAAAAGTGGTTTGGATTCAGACCGCTTTTGGGCCCACAATCCATCACATTTCACCACGTAGTATTTTCTCCATACCACGGTTTACATTGTGGGACCGCTCAAGAAAAATATTGCCTGAGCATGTTGCATCCCTGCAATGGACTGTGGCCATAGTTCGTGTCCTGATATGCGATCTGAGCACACCTGCTATATTTAGGGCCACTGTCAAGCTTGATTGCCCACCAAATTTAGGATCTACCAAAAATGTGCCTTGGTATGGGTCACTACTTTTGGCACTGAACAATAACAACTCTAGGAGGATGATCCGATGTGGAGGCCTGAAGTCACCATGTTGATATGTCACGGACGGAGAGGTGACATGTGTCACTTGAAAACAGGTAGAAATCATGTCTAAAATGCTTGAAATGAGTGCCATGTGTCAGCGCTAGATGGATGCCATGTGTCTGTGCCAATGGCTGCCACAAAATTGGTGGTCCAGAGCTCAGGTGCTAGCTCTTTTTCCTTTGGATCCTCTGTGTGATTTTACCCAGAGCTGGCGATCTGATGCCACGTGTCTTCTTGAATCGAACGACTGAGAATTGTATCACATCTTTGGACTCCGAGAAAATAAAATCTCAAACTTTCTTTTCCTTCAGCTGGTTTTACCCAGAGCTATGGATTTGAAGATGTGTGGACCTCCTAAGATCAATGGCTAAGATCCCTTCGTGGCTCCGGGCTTCGAACTTCTCAATAGTCAAACTTTATTTTCCCCAAGAAAATTCACTGGAGCTTGGGATCTAACGACGCATGGCTCCTGGATTTGGATGGCCAAGATCCACTTCGGGTCTCCGAGCTCTAGGAAAATCAAAACTTGAATCTTTCTTACCTTCTGTGCTTTTACCCGAAGATGTCGATCTATTGATGCAGGCTCTCTTCAATCAAAAGTTCTTCTCTTGCTTCAGGACTTTGACCTCTTCAACCAGATCAACGACCCTTCTACTCCCTTCTCAATCAATGATCGAGATCTCCTTTAGGTCTTCGGGCCTTTCCCCCTTCGCTTTCCTTCGGAGCTCTAGATATGGCGTTGCATGGCTCTTGGATTTGGATGACTGAGATCCATTTTGGGTCTCCGAGCTATGGGAAAATCAAATATGAAACCTCGTCTTCGTCCATGCATTTTTACCTGGAGCTATGGATCTGAGGACATGTGTCTCTTGCTGATTAATGATTCAGATTCAATTTCGGGCCTTTGGTGCTTTGGGTTTTCGGGCCTTCAAGACTTCTGAATGTGAAACATGAAAAATCTCCCTGAGGAAAAACTCTGAAGTGAATGATCTGTGGCCGTGTGTCCCCGCTAATGGATGGTCCAGATTCACTTCGGGACTTCAGACGCTTTGGTCCTTGGATCTTTTCATGGCGCTATACTTTGTTCAATTCTAAAACTCTAAATACCTGAGGGCTACTAATCCGATATTCATAGGGGATCTTCACCGTCACAAACTGGATTTGCCTGCTGTTTGCGGTTTAAGTCTAAAATAAACTGCTCTGAAAGCTGCGCTTCATGCTCAAGGCAACGACCTGTGTGAACAAGGACTTGGACAATTTGGTTGTGGGCTGGGGAAATAGAGAGACCAATGATTGCAACAAAAGGATATGATTGTTTTCCCTTGGGGAAAATAGGGGGTCTTGGGGCTGAGACTCCTTTCGGGTAGGACATTAAGGGAAACCAAGGTGCACAAATGAACAAGGGAAAACAGAAAATGATTTTACCGTCCGAAGGGGGAAAAACTTCAAGACTCGGCCTACGAAAAGGAGAGAGAAAAGGGAAAGATACAGTCTTACATATCCTCAACAAACCCATATGACTCTTGAAAACCCTATGTGATAACAAAGTCATTTGCATAAACATCGCTACACCTATGATAAAAAAAAGATACCAAATTATAATTTTTGGACAGAAATGCATCCAATGCTATGACTATGTTATTTTCTGAGTTATTATCAGAACGTTTGATCTGTCGTTAATTGTTTCTAAAAATTTATTTATATGTGCCCCTGACATAAATTTTCTGGTGATGCAAAGATAATTGCTTCACCCAACGTGTTGCCATTATTGACATCCACCAATTCTGTCAAATTTTATCATAATTAATAATCATCACAAAGAGATAAAATCTTTCTGTAGCTACCTCCTCCTTACATTTATAAATGTTCTTGTCTTTTGGCTTCAAGGCGATTTATTGGGCTAACTTATTTTATGAGTTTTTCGTTTAGATTTCGTTTGTTTTGTTTAAATTTCATGACTGCAATCATGAAATTCAAACAAAAACTTGGCTTGGGTAATCATTCTGCAGTTTGTGACTTTCTTATTTTCTTTTACCAAAGAGATTACACTTTAAGGGAACCTATATTTTTCTAAGTTTAAGTTTCATAAGCTCATTGATTAATTGACTACCACAATTTTTATGTATTATGGGATTATCTATGGTTGATTGTATGGTTTGGTTATTTGATATCCATATTCGCGCTGCAACCTTGTATTAACAATTGATATATGCTCTTTTCTCTATCAGTCATATCGCTTTCATCACTTGGTACATGTCTGATGTACCCACAAATACACCTCATCCTGTTGTCCTGTACATTTAATGATCCGCATTCATTATTCGAATTGACATTTGATAGTGGTTGGGGTTTAATCCTCATTGTCTGTAATGGCTCATAGGTCTGCGCATCCTCTGGTTTTTTGTCACTCCAAACTTAAATCACCAAACATGATAATCGCCCAAGTTCGTAGGTATTAGGCCGTTTTAGTTTCACAGGCCTCTCCTTATTATTTGTCTACTGGAAGACAAAGCCTCCCTCTCGTGGTGTCTACTGTGTATGTTTGACAATAACCATGGCTCCTGTGGTTTGAATCGAACCTAATGGCTATTAGTCCCTTCTTGCCCATGACGATGCCATAAATGATTTGCAGGCTCACGGTTGGGATATATTCATCCAAAAATTTGAAGGTTATAACCTGGCAGTCGCACATGCCTTTTCTCAAACGTTTGATGGGTTTAGAGCCAAATTTGGGGATGTGGAATTGGAGATCACATAGGACTCTATATCCTGGGCAACAGGACTGCCACAGGAAGGCGAAAAATGGTTCAAAAATGCTAAACTGGAAGACATACCTTGGAGCTTGTTCATGGTCTCTCATAAATCTACATGATTCCCTAAAGGTATTCCTATTACGTTCTTGAAACCTCGATGGCATGAACTTATTTTGATTCTGAAACAGTTTATAATGTGAAAGGGTAGGTATGGTTTAGTATTTTTATACAACATCTGACTGTTGATGTTGTTCCTAGGGTTTAATCTAAACATGTCATTCTATTTGTTGATGAGCCTGTACAAGATGTCAAAATGTTATAAGAAACAAAGCTTGAACCCTCTGTCAAGCCTCTTTCATCATCGGATTATAAGAATTATGTTTCTATCGCACCTGTCTCAAATTGGGAACACTTGGGAAAGATTCTTGAGTCAAAACATTTTTTTCCAACCCAAGAGCACAATGAAATCATCTTTAAATGTAAACCCCAATCCTGATAACCCTGTGACCAAGAGTCAAGGTTTCAGTTCACATAATGACTGTGAACTTAATGAACCAAATTTTGTTTCTTTGCAAACCCCCTTGGGTAAAAAACGACGATGTATTTTTACACCCAAAAAATCATTAGAAGAGGTAGTGGACGTATTGAAAGAAAAGGTTTCTCCTACTCTTGCTAAAGAACCGAAACAGGGCTTTAGTGACAAACCTACTGCTAAGAAAAAGTGTAAGAGCAAGAAACAAGATAAGTCAGATTTGAGTTTTATGAACAAGAGATCTATCCGATTGATATACAAGAGTCTGAGAAATCGAAAGAAGGATCATTTGAGCTCAATCTCACTAATATAGGTCAATGATCAATGCTCTGATGATGAGATCAATGATTTCCTTGCACGAGAAGATATGGATAATCAGTGTCTCGGGAACGAAACTGCTGGTCAAGCTGTGCAATACGACATTGTCTCTAGAATACCTCCATTTTTGAAAGGCCAAGAGGGATTTGATGGCATAGGACATGATTTGAAACAAGCCACAAGAAGGACCAAAACACCCATTGCTGAGTACACTCAACCTCGGTCTGCTATAGCACTGGTACATTGTGACAATTGTTTGGACTGGGTAGAACACTATTATAGGGACATACCATATTTACAGGCACAATTAAAACATCTGGCTGCTCACAATTCTCTACTAGAACGAGAAAATCAAGAGTTGAAGGCATGCACAGATCGGGCAATTAAAAGGACCAAAAGATCCGATAATATAATTATAAAAAATGCAACCAACTTCAATGCCATCATTAATTCAGAACTATCCGAATTTTCACTGTCTAATTTCTAAAATGGTAAAAGTTGTTTTTTTATTTTATTTCATTATGAAAGTCGAATAGGAAGATTTAGTTTTGATTTTCTTTGTTAATATAAGACTAGCTACAAAATCTCATGATTCTGTAGCCAACCTATTTCTCAATGTTAGTTGGCATTATTGTCTGAATATCAATTTTGTTTTGTTATCTACAAGAAAATGATAACTATGGTATTATTTACATGGAGAAACCATCTTGGATCATGCGCTATATAGTTTAGTAGTTTATTTCTTTTATTTGATAAAACTTTGTTATTATGTAATACATTTTGATAAACCAACTCCTACATGAATGGTTTCATGTTGTACTATTTTTGTAAAACTATCTATTTTGGGGGATTGCACTCTATCTTGCATGATAAGAGTTTGTTAATCCAAAACTAGTTTAAATAGTGATCACTGTTAGTGGTGAAGACAATTTTTGGATGGGATACATTATGGACATGTGATTTTGAGAACTGATATGGAGAATCTATTCACCATTGGATTTACACCTGTGTGATGCTTATTCCATTATGTTCTTTTATTGCCTTGATCTTATGAGATATTATTGTGTTTGATAAAACTTTAGCCTTGTCATCCTATGGTGTTTCATAATGTTAAGTATTTAAGATGTTGTCTATAATTTGTGATTCCATTTAGTATATGTGATCAATCTGGCATTTGATTATTAATGATTTATTCTAGAGATTAAATGATGGATTATATTAATATTGTGAATTGAGTTTCCTTTCATTCTAAGTCATTTATTATCATAAGATCACCAGTTATTTTACATTTATCATTCTGTTGTTATATTCTCACTCCAATACATTAAACGCTTCTTTGAATTTATTCTGGGAGTACTAGTACTGTTCTGCCACATGTTTCCCTCACATGCAGGACATTTAGGAGCTCAAATTACACAGGAAGATAAACTCAGTTTAATCGATTAGTTACAGGTTAGTTTTCTTGTTATTTAGTTAAATTATTTATTAATGAAATAAGGATAGCATGAATTAGCTTTGACTATTTATGTATCATTATTTCAATTATGTTTGCTTTTTATTCATTAATTTTATACCTTTAAACATTCAAAAAAGAAAACAGAAAAATGTATGTGTGTTCTTTATCTCTTTTAGAAACACTTTTAAGAACATTCATTTCGCAAGATGTCAAGTAAATCTTGCAACCTGTATATAGACTGTTTATAATCATATGCACATATTCATGTTTCTATTTGAACACTTGTAATTACTAAACTTATATTCTTAGTATCATAGCTTTTAGATTAGTTTCATTTCTTTTATTATCTTTAGGACTTTAGTTGGCCAACGAAGCCATTAAACCCGTCGGGTCATTTCATTCCAAATGGCTTGGGTTATTTAGACAACTCCAGTCTAGATTTGAATTTCCAGTTGACGATGTGTCACTTACGCCCGTCAACACAATGTCATCATCTGAATAAGAAGAAATTGAAATAGTAACAAAATATGACACAAACATCAAAGATGGATCACATGCCGAAGAAAGCACAAATGCCAAATTAGCCTCGCAGGCCAAGATATTTTCATAAAATTTGACATCTCTTATAATAACAATTTCATTAGAATGAGGTTGAAGAAGTCTGTAACCTTTGACATCTTAAGAATAACCAACAAAAATACACTTCTCACTTTTAGGTTGTAAAGCTTCTCATCGGGAATGTGAGCCCATGCTACACATCTCACTTAATTTTATTCTATGCTTCTTTTAGTGTTGTATTTTTTAGAGCCTTTGTGAGAGTGTGATTTACTGTGTAATTTGCCAGTTAATGGATTTCGCCCAATGATTAAGACTTAATCCCTTATATTATATCATACATTTAACCATTTATTTTAATGTGTGATTATTTCTCTTAACAACACCATTTTGTTGTGGTGTATATGGAACTATGTGTTGCATTTGGATTCCCTGTGCAATGCAATAACTTACAAAATTGTTGTTCAGATATTTTCCTCCATTATCTATTCTTAAACTTTGAAGTTGATGTCTAATTTTGTTTTTTACAAGGGCCTTGTAGGCCAAAAAATTGTCAAACACTTCACTCTTAAGTTTTAAGAAGTAAACCCAAGTGCATCTAGAGAAGTCATAAATGAAAGTTAATGAATACTTGCACTTGAAAGAAGAAGGAGAAGAAAGAGGACCACACAAGTCAATGTGAACAAGTTGCAAAGGGTCCTAGGTGTGCCAAGAGACACGTTTGTCAAAACTATCCCGATGATGTTTTCCAATAACGAAACCAACACACACACACCATATTTGCAAGAAATAAGAGGAAGATTAGTAACCATCTATGGATTACATAGTTGCTGCAATGAGTGATATTTTTGTTAATTTATGAGTTTGATTTCTTATGTGGATTAATTCTTTTATTTTCTTCAACACTTTGATTCCATCTTAATAATCTTCAACAATACCAAATCATAACCGAATAAAAATAACTATGTAGATAAGTAAGCATGCACATCAACAACACATATACCCCGGGGAAACCCTGTACAAGGAGAAAAACCCCAGCAAACAATATTACTTTATTGCATTAATAATGTAAGATCACTTACAAATATCCACCATGAATGTTCTGCTCTTAAAGATATTGCCAAGATGACTCTGACCTGACAAAGACCTAAGAGACCTTGCTGAAATACAGCTTTGATATGCTTCTTCTATTGTTGATATACAACATTGATATGCTCCTGATATATACCTCTGATATGCAACCTCTATTTCTGATATACAACAATGATATGATGCTTTAGTATGCTGCCTCTTTATCACTGATATGCTCCTCTATTGCTTCTCCCTTAACCTGCATATCAAAACTGTGTTGAAGAGAGGGGTCGACCTCTGCTTATATAGGATGAAGAGGAGAAGAGGAGAGGATTAAAATAGTAACTTGTTTGCATGCTTTAATCATAACTCAGCTTCACACTTTAGTTCAAACTAGACTTGAGTCTAGTATACTCTAGCTCGAAAATAGAACTAGACTAGAGACTTCAGTTACAACTCAACATTACTCTTTAGTTCGAAAATAGAACTAGACTTAAGACTTCAGTTATAACTCAACATTACACTTTAGTTTTAAAATAGAACTAGACTTAAGACTTCAGTTAAAACTCAGCATTACACTTTAGTTCTAAAATAGAACTAGACTTGAGACTTCAATTACAACTCAACATTACACTTTAGTTCTAAAATAGAACTAGACTTGAGACTTCAGTTACAACTCAACATTACACTTTATTTCTAAAATAGAACTAGGCTTGATACTTTAGTTACAACTCGACTCTTTGGAAGGAAATTCAAATTTCTCTTCATGGTGGATAATGTTACACGTGCCAATGCACTAGATCAATACATTTATATCATTTGCAATATTAGGAATATTGTTTGTTTCTAGCTCATAGGAATTTTATATTCAACCTAACTTTTGCTAGATGCCTTGAATTTTGCACATGGCTCACAAGGATTGACTAGGCTCATAGAGGCTGTATGTTCCCCCTGACTTTTGCACTAGTCTGTCTATGCTCACAGAGGTTGTACGTTCACCCTAACTTTTGCACTAGACTATCTATGCTCATAGAGGTTGTACGTTCCCCCTGACTTTTGCATTAGACTCACATATCATCTCGTTCATCCTAACTTTTGGTTTGACTCACAGAGGTTGTACATTCCCCTTGGATTTTGTCAATACCTCACAAGACTGGTTGATTCTCCAAATCTACCTGGCTAGCCTCAGGGTGGCCCATATGGCCTCTCATTAGAGAATGACCGTCTATGCTACCAAATTTAACACTTCATCTCAGCGAGGGAGTCATTCTCAGCCACACCAAGCTTGCCTCTCGACTGCACAAACTGTCTCGAGGTCAGAGGCTTGGTCAGGATATCAACTACCTTCTCACTTGTGGCTATGTACTGCAACTTTACAATTTTTCTCTGGACCACGTCTCGGATGTAGTGGTACCTCATGTCAATATGTTTTGACTTGTTGTGAAATATGTTAGAAAAACAGGACCGCGGAGCAATAAAATAAAACAAATGTAGAAACAAAACACAGAAGACACACAATACAAGGGAGACACAGATTTACGTGGTTCACCCAGTGTGGGCTACGTCCACCAGAGAAATTGCCAGGTCCTTCCTTTATTATTATCCAGCAAAATGAAGGGATAAAACCTACAGCAAAACCCGCTGTAACTTCCTCTTCTTTCTCTCACAGTCTCCTCTATCAGAATACAATATTCACCCTCACACATAGCCGCAATACATTTCCGTCATAAAAGAGGGTTGCCTTCTAGGGTAAAAAACCCTAACATAATCTCTACCATTAGATCTGTGACCTTATAATGAATGGTCCAGATTTATAATGAAATTACAATATACTTTTATAAGGCAATTTTTGCTTCAGGGGCTTCGCCCCCGAACCCCCTCTGGGGGCCCGCTTGCCCCCAGACCCCCCAGCCGGGGGGATGGACCCCCTGGACCCCGCAGAGGGGGTACCCCCCCTCTGCACTCCCCCGCRTGGAAGAGTGTACATACTTCTGGGGTGTAAATACTTCATGGGGTATAAACACGGATGAAAGTAAGGACCTCTGAATCAGGAAGATAATCAGGCTCCACAACCAACAAAATACTGGGTTCTCTGTCAATTTTATGCAACTTTGATTATCACAGTGAACCACCGTCATCTTGAGATTGTCACCAAACAACCCAGAAACCAATTTTTTGAGCCATACTACTTCCTTGCTAGAATCACTTGTTGCAATGTACTCATCCTCTGTTGTACTCTGTGAAATGGATCCCTTCTTCTTGCTTGACCAAGAGATCATAGAGGATCCTAAATTGAAGCAATATCCGAAAGTACTCTTCCAATCCACTGGGCTTCCTACCCAGTCAACATTTGCATACCCATGCATAAATAAACCACCACTATATGTATATCTCATACCATAAGTAATGGTCCCTCTGAGATATCTCAAGATGTGCTTTTCTGCCACCCAGTGTCTCTGTCTCGGTTCAATCATGAACTAACTCATTGCAATCACTACATAGCATATATCTGGCCTAGTTTGGATCATGTACATCAATGATCCAATCAACTTCCTATACATGGTGGGATCTACCAAATATAAACTTGTATAAGAATCATGCAACTTACTTAGGTTGGTAACCATCGGAGTAGACATGGATTTGCAATCCATCATACCAAACCTCTTTAGTACATCCACTGTGTATTTTCCTTGTGCCAGAAATATCTCTCCCTGTCTTTGCCATACTTCCAATCCTAGGAAGTAATGCATCAATCCTAAGTCTTTCATCTCGAATTTTGAGGTTAGCTCCCTCTTACACTAGGCTATTATCCCTTCATCTCATGTTATAAGGAGATCATCAACATACAGGATTAGTATAATAGGTTGGTTACCTCTTACCTTGAAGTACATATTTGCATCAACATGAGTGCCTTTGTTATGCAATACAAAACCATCAGGTTGTTCCACAAATACCTCCTATTAAATATTTCCATTCAAGAATGTTGTTTTTACATCCATCTAATGTAGCTTCCAACCAAGAATGGAAGCTAAAGTAATAATAGTTCGAATGGAGGTATACTTGGCTACAGGAGCAAAAATCTCTTCGTAGTCGATTCCTTATTTCAGAGTGAAGCCTCTGGCTACAAATCTTGCTTTGAACTTTTCCACACTTCCATCAGTTGCATGTTTGATCTTATAGATCCATTTGGAAGAAACCATTGATTTGTCTTTTGGCCTTGACATAATGTCCCAAACATTTTTATTTATAATAGACATGTATTCCTCAAGCATGGAATCCTTCCATACTGGTAATTGATCCGATTCTTCAAATGAAACAGGTTCAACATCACTAATCTTGCTTATCAGTGCAACATAGCCTCCAAACCTATGAGGCCTCTTCCTTTCCCTGAAAGTTCCTTTGGGTGCAACTATCCTTTATTCTTCTTGCATTATTTATTTAAGACACCCTAGCTTCCTTTTGGCTGAAGGTTCTTCAAGAGTTCTTTCTAACACTTTAGCAGGTTCTAGAGGCTCATTACTTGACCCTTCACGAGGTTCCTTCCTTTGATCATCTGACTCTTCATTTTCAGAAGAGGGTGAAGCTGACTGAACTGCTTCTGATTCCTGTTGAAGTTCTCTGAATTTCTTAAATGCGGATTCCTCATGGAAAGTCACATCTCTGCTTACCTCTATTTTCCTATGACCTGGTACATAAATCCTGTAAGCCTTGGAGTTCTCACTATACCCAAAAAAAATCGCTTTCTTTCCTAAGGGTTCCATCTTTGTTCTCTTTTCCTTAGGGACATGAATATATACAGGACACCTAAATATGCTTAGATTCCCTAGTTTAGGTTTGATCCTTGAGAATACCTCTTCAGGAGTCTTGTCCTTCAAGGTAGCATGTGGACACCTGTTTTGAATATACACAAAAGTGGAGGTAGCTTCTGCCCATAAATAATTTGTAAATCCTGGTCAAACATCATTGCTTCACTGCCTCACAAATTGTCCTATTTTTCCTCTCAGCAACTCCATTTTGTTGAGGGTTATATGGCACGGTCAACTGTCTCTTGATTCCTATTGACTTGCAAAAATACTCAAACTGGAGAGATTCAAACTCTCCTCTATTGTCTTTTCTAAGGATTCTGATTTGTTTCCATGTCTGCTTTTCAATAAAGGCTTTATACTATTTGAATTTATCAAATGTGTCACTTTTAGCTTTAAGGAAATATATCCAACATTTTCTTGAGTAATCATCAATAAAAATGACATAATACAAACAACCACTAAGTGAGGTAGATGACATGGGACCACGTACATCAGAATGAACCAAATCTAAGATGCCCCGAGCTCTGTTGTCACTACTAGGAAATGTTTTCTTTATATTTTTACCTAGCATGCATCCCTTACAAATTTCATTTTTACTAAGAGAAATAGAGGGCATGCCACATACCATGTTCTATAGATATGGAAGAGCTTTGTAATGAAGATGTCTAAGTCTTCTGTGCCACAACTTGTTGGAGCTAGTCACATCATGAGCCAATGCCTGAATTGACTGTCCTGAAACGACGTACAATCCTCCACTGTGAGTTCCAATGGGTTCTGCTATACTTAAGTGGCTACCTTTAGCCCATAGTAGTGCCTTCCTGTCCTTGAAGATCACCCAATATCCCTTGTCCTCAAGGGTTGTAACTGATAGTAGATTCTTCTTGAGCCCTGGAACATTGTTGACAGGCGTAAATGACACACCATCAACTGGAAGGTCAAATCCGGACCGGGGTTGTCTAATTAACCCAAGCCATTTGGAATGAAATGACCTGATAGGTTTAATGGCTCCGTTAGCCAACTAAAGTCCTCAAAATAATAAAAGAAATAAACTAATCTAAGGCTATGATACTAAGAATATAAGTTTACTAATTACAAGTGTTCAAATAGAAACATGAATATGTACAAATGATTATAAACAATCTATATACAACTTGCAGGATTTACTTGAAATCTTGTGAAATGAATGTTCTAAAAAGCGTTTCTAAACGAGATAAATAAAGCACATAATTTTTTTTCTTTTTCTTTTTAAATATTCAAAGATTTAAAACTAATAAATACCAAGCAAGTACAATTGAAACAATGATACATAAACAATCAAAGCTAATTCATGCAATCATCATTTCATTAATAAATAACTTAACTAAATAACACACATACTAACCTGTAACTAATCGACTAAACTGAGTTTATCTTCCTGTGTTGTTTGAGCTCCTATTTGTTCTACATGTAAGGAAAACCTGTGACATAACAATACTAGTACTTCTAGAACAAATTCAAAGATGTGTGTAATGTGTTGGAGAAAGAATGTAACAACAAAATAATAGCTAATTAAAACTCCTATGATCTTATGATAATCAATATTTAAGAACGAGAGAAAACTCAATTCTGAGTATTGATATTATGCATCATCTAACATTAGGAATAAATTCAATAATAATCAAATGATAAATTGATCACACATACAGAATGGAATAACAAATTATGGACAACATCTAAATACTTAACAATATAAAACACCATATGATGATAAGGCTAAGGTTGCATCAAACATAATAATATCTCATAAGATCGAGGCAATAAAAGAACATAATGGAATAAGCATCACACAGGTCTAAAGCCAATGGTGAATAGATTTCCCATATCATTTCCCAAAATCACAAGTCCATACTGTATCCCAACAAAAGTTGTGTTTACTACTAACAACAATCACTATTTAAACTAGTCTTGGATTGACAACCTCTTGTCATGCAAGATAGAGGGTAATCCCCAAAAAATAGATTACATTACAAAAATAGTACAACAGGGAACCACTCCTGTAGGAGTTTGTTTTTCAAAATTAATTACATAATGGCATAGTTTTATCAAACAAAAAAGAACCTACTGAACTATACAACGCATAATCTAACATGGCTTCTCCTTGTGAATAACACCATAATCATTATTTTCCTGTAAATGACAAAACAAAATTGATTTTTAGAAAATAATACAAACTAACATTTAGAAATAGACTGGCTACAAAATCATGAGATTTTGTAGCTAGTCTTATATTAACAAAGAAAATCAAAATAAATCTTCCTATTTGACTTTTATAATAGAATACAATTAAAGAAAAACAAAACCACTTTTACCATTCTAGAAATTAGACAGTGAAGGGTCGGATAATTCTGAGTTAATGATGACATTGAAATTGGTTGCATTTTTGATGATCACACTACTGGTTCTTTTGGGCCTTTTACTTGCCTGATCTGCGCATGCCTTCAATTCACGATTTTATTGTTCAAGCAGAGAATTTAGAGTGTTACACGTCAAAATTACTCAGTTGGATAAGTGTCGCATGTTCCTCTCAATTGTCGTAAGTGTCGCAAATAATGTTCAGACATACTGCCATGATGAACGACACTAAGGAGACACTTATAACATCTCATATGCTTGATTTGAAGGAGGAGAACTGGTTTGTTGAAGACAAATAATCCTTGACACCTGAAAAGAGCCTTGAAACAGACGTTCTGAGGGGGAGCGCTCCTCTATATCAGCTCTAGGAGCACTGGCGCTCCCCTATAATGCTTCAGGGAGCGTTATAACACTCCCCTGCCCCCTCTGAAGGAGCGCTGCTCATCTTGAGAGCCCTGACACCCCTCCATGGCTTACCAGGGAGCGCTATAGCGCTCTGATGCCCCTTCTAAGGGAGCGCTGCCTAATCTGAGGCAGTAGTTGGCCTGTTGAGGAGAATAAGGGGGGGATCTTTCAAGATTAGGAGGCAGTTGTGCTAGAATTCTTGGTTTCATCAAGAGACCCCTCATCTAAGGAGAAGGTTCCGAACTTGTTTTAAAGATAACTCAAGAGGTTAAGCTCCTCTTTACTTATATAAACAAGCTCTATGATGGTGGAAGGGGGGAAGAACTGCTAGTATGAAACTTATGATCTTGGAGAAAATACACAGTTAGCCAAAGGAGAGTGATCAATGAAGCTGCTATTATCCAGGTTGTGGAGCTTTCAGGCAAGGGTTAGACGAAGCTGTCGCATTCGCATCTACGATTGTAAGTACTGTTGTCGTTATTCTCATCAATATGACACGCTTGGCCTGTTTCTTTCTAGTTTGTGTCTGATGTCACATGAAATTATCATTAATTGATAGATCTATTTTCAAGCTAATATCAATAGAGTAGGAAGCGGTTGTATCTTGTTTTTTCCACAGGATCCAGCGAGAAGCAAAGGATCGAAGTGCAACCAGGAGCACGCAGGGACAAACATCGATAAAAGGTACTTCTGTCATCCTTCCTTATCATGTGTTAGTTTAGATAGATTTGAAAGGAAGTCAGTGTCCATGTTAAGCATTTTCTGTCTAGAGTTAGGGTCAAGCTCTTAGAGGCGATCTACCTGTCCGCAGGGAGAATTTCCTACAACAGAAACTGGCGACTCCGCTGGGGAGATAGCCTCGAATCGAAACTTCTTGTTTGGATTTTTCTCCTCATTGACCTTGTTCTATCCCTTGATTGTTTCAGACCTGGTTCACTCCTCTTTTGATTAGTTTCATGAGCTGATTGGCTCCTTACCTTATCACACTCAGCATAATTGTCGAAATTGAATTGCAATTTTTTTTTTTTTTTTTGACATTTATGGGACTTTTAGACCCTAGCGCCCCTGTCCTAGTGTTAATAGAGCACCAGCGCTCCCCCATACCCTTTCACAGAGCACTATAACGCTCCTTGACTTTGGCAACAGAGTGCCAGCCCTCTTTGGCTCAAAAAACCTTCCAGAATTGCCCTGTTAAGGTTTTGCCTCTATGTCTCCTCTGCTGAGTGACCTTTTGAGTCAATGTTTCTTCCCTTTCAGCCTTGACATCTGTCTTTTTGAAGAATAAACATCTTGTTAGTTGGATCTTGTAGCCTTCTTCACCATTTTCATTGATTTTTTCCTATTGAGTGAAGTTCGAAACCCGTGCATTGTTTTTCTCTCCTCATCAACTGAGTAAAGACCCTGGTGAAGGTCATCAAAGGCCTACAGACCTCTTCATCCCGATTTCAGTCAAGATCATTGTTCTTCAACTTTTGCTTTTGGGTGTGAAGTTTGTTTTCCTCTTTGATTGTTTCTTTTCTTTCGCTTTTTCGTTTTGATTGCTATGAAAGGGTGTATTGTTTGTGTGACTTTTTCTTGCGCTAGTTTGGTTTTCATTCATACCAAGAAGATAATTAGCAAGACGAGCATTGTGTTGTATTGATCATCATTCATACGCAAACAATAAAAGACATATTTATGATTGATAGTGCATATTATAAGGCATTTAAAAGTTTTTGCATTACATTAGGATTTGATTGAGAAAAGAATCGTTTGAGGGTATTCCTTATTTGTGCTTGATTAGTGAAAAGAACTCTCTCTCTCCCTTAGCTAGATGTTCATCGAAAGGAAATGACTGCTTATCATGTTCGATGCATTCTTTGGGTCTGAGTCATAATTCCATTTGTTTCACTTCCATGCACCCCTTTTCCGTAAAAGAACAGTCATAAAAATCAATGCTAATTAAAAGTTATCTAGAACTTTTTCTTTTCTAGGATCCTCCACCAACAGTAGACTAGGCTTAGTACTTTGGATTAGGGCTGTGAGCATAACTCTCCAAAGTTTCCAAAACAAACACTAGCATCCTAAGTTAGGGAGAGTCAAATCCATTTGTCGTATAAGTCTGCATGGGATCCCCCTCTCACACAGGGGTTACGCACGAGGTCGCATTCAGGTGAGCTATGGGGACTAACCCTCTGTGGTTTAACTGATTGTGGTGGTCGGATCGTATTATGGGTATCACTTTGAGGTAAATCCATAATTACTGCGTGGAAGCCTTTTAGTTGATTTCGGGCTTGATACCCTGCCCGTACGTTCGGATCAGACTATCGACTGTTCCTGCCCAGGGGCTGACTGCGAATTGGTAACTTTAGTGGCCATAATCTTTAGGGTCTTACACAAGGTGACGGTGACGGGAAGTCTTACTGTACCTGGAGCAGACATTGGTCAAACTCACTCGGGCTCCTTGGAGGGTAAATCCACAATTACTGCGTGGAAGCTTGCACCAAGGTGTAAGTCTGTTAAGCAGGTCCCCATTGTAACTATTCCACCCTATCCCCGCCCCTTCTGGACTTGATCACGCGACGTTGGATTTCATCACCAACTAGTACGGTCATCAAAAGAAGGTCCTGTTTTCTTGGTTGTGATTCTTAGATTCTTTTTTAGCGTGTGTTGTTTCTTTTCGTTAGTTGGCCATAGATTTCTTTCGCCGACTCTTTTCCGCCAACATCGACCCTCCACGCCGTTCGCGGAGACTACAGGGACTTCCTCCAGAAAATATGGAAGGAAACACCCCTCTACCCCCTCATTCTACGGAGGAATCTCCTCAACAGAGCGAGGTTCATAATGCTACAACTTCCCAGGAAGAAGTTCCCATTCCTTTGGAGAATTTTAGAATTGTCTCAAAATCTCCGGAAGCTTATCGCATTCCGGAGGGATACGAACGACAGATCCTCCACCTGAATTCCGCTGGAGAATTTGTTGTCATCAATCCTTCTGACATTCCGGCCGGGTCTTCTCAGAACCCTTTAACCAGTGACCCTTTTTGGACTGCGGATGTCATTCGGAGCCCACCACGCTTGGTACGAGATCTTTATGGGATAGGAGAAGGTGCCGACGCATCTTTTTCCTATACTGTACCCCCAAATAACTTCACCGGTACTACCACTTTTACATCCACACCAACCATTGGTCTGAACATACCGTCCGTTGGCCCAAGGCCTACAATTCCCCTCCAGACATCCCATTCGACAATGGCCCTGCACATTCTGACTATCCCTGCCGGTAATGCGGTAGTTAATCAAGCCCCGATTGGAACACCTGTAACACCAAGACCTACACTCCCTTTTGGATTTAGGGCACTGAACGCTTCCGCTACCACCACTGCCCAAACCACTATGCAAAATGTACTGGGAAGTTCCATACCTATCCAACAACCCAGAGGGACTGGCCTTGGTGGTCCTAACCCGATCGGCAACACCGATCAGTCATTGGCATCTAGCTTTCAGATCCTAGGAACTCTACCTCAAACTGGGGGGCATCCCCCCTCTGGAGGACAAATTCCATTTGGAGGGAACCCTAACGCTGGGGGGCATCCTCCCGCCGGAGGAAAAATTCCATTTGGGGGGCACCCTCATGCTGGGGGGCAGCCTCAATCCGGAATACACCATCAACCACAAGGACAAAATGTGTCTGCCGCACCCAATCCGTGGAGCGTCCCTTTTCAAGGAAATCTGCATGCCTCCACGGGACAAAATGTTCAGACTCCGCAACAACCCCCTTATGGAAAAATTCCAAACCCACCCTATAATCCACAAAACCCATCCGGTTACCCTCTGCTCGCAAACACTTCTCAAAACATCTCAAATCCTATGTACCTTGGTCAAAACCAACCTCACATGAGAGGGCCCACGAGTTATAATTATCCACATAACCCAGTATTGGGCCCCATTGGTGTTCCTCTGCCACACCAGCATTACCCACAGGTTAACCGACAACTACCTTTTTTAGCCACTCTGGACCTTCCAGACTTGTCTCGGTTAACGAATGATCCCATTTATCATTCTCTGGTTTGGCCAGCCATTCCAGCTAAACTTCCTTCTGATATCCCAAAATTTGACGGAAAGCCCAGAGAAGACCCAAACAATCACATGATGACCTTCCATTTGTGGTGTTCATCCAACTCCCTCATGGACGATTCGATTCATTTGCGTCTTTTCCAACGAACGCTCACGGGTTCCGCAACAAAATGGTATATTGAATTACCACACGCATCCTTCCATGATTTCAACTCCCTTGCCATGTCCTTCCTCACACATTTCCAACTACCCATTCGATACTAGACGGGTACTGAACTATTAACCTCTCTTCGTCAGACAACGTCCATACATATCTCCGATCATATCCATGAATGGAGACGACGACGAAGGCTAATCAAAGTGGTCATTCCCGACCAATTGTTAGCAGAATGGTTCACTAAATCACTGCTACCCTAGATTGCTCGTGATGTTGCCATGGGTGGCGTAGTCACCGAGGAAGAAGCCATCGCCCGGGCCCAGTACTTAGACTTAGTATATTCACAATCTGGTACTCTATACGAGTTAATACCGAACGCTACCCGTGCCACTAACRATCCATCCAAACCATCGACTTCTTCGCATGCGGATGGAGTTATTGGCTCCGTCAAAACTCAATCTACTACCCAGTCTACTGGAACAATCCAACGGCCCACTTCCACAGCTGCTCCCAGTCCAACTGCACCCTCTTCTACCCCACCTCAAACTCAGGTTTTTGATGTGAATGCGGTCCAATCAACCCCTTCACAACAACTTGGGGGCAAGAAGAAAGCGAGAAACAAACCAAAGAAGAAGAACAACAACAAGCAACCCAAGACCCAACCGCAAACCCCTACTGCCGGAAAACAACCACAACGAAAACCGAAATTCCCATGTCTCATTTGTGGTGACGATCACTACACTCGAGACTGCCCACATCGTGATGAAGTGGCCAAACTTTTCAAGGGAAATTCACAACCCGCTGTGCTCACTCAGCCTTTTCCGCAGCAACAATCTTTGGTTGCACAAACCCCCACGTCAGGGGGCAGTTCCAACCAACCCCATGATGAGGCCTCGACAAGTGCCCATATTTACATGTTTAACGAAGTTAATCTAACAACCCGCTCTACGACATATGACACACCAGTTAAACCTGATAAGCCAAAGATCACTAATGGTTCTACATCAGACCCGTTACCATCCTCCGTCAATCCTCCATCTGTTAGCCCTCCATCAGGGCCACTCCAGATTGAGAAACCTTCTTTTGACTCCATCCTACACCCTCCTAAGAGAACCATCTGGAAATCTACATTCAATCCTAATTCACGGGCTGCCCAAAACTACAACATCGTAGAAGATTTGGCCCAAGCCCTGTGTGCCATGTCTGCCTTGGAAGTTCTACAACACTGTCCCAGCCAACGTAGAACACTCTTAGCCGCTATTGGTGCTTTCGATCCCGAGTCATCAAACTACATCACGTTTAATCTAGATGATCATCAACCGCGACTCTCCCACCAGCTAGCTTTCCAAATCGATGTGATTGTTCACAATCAACAAATCCACCGAACTATCCTGGACGAGGGAGCATCCACCTGTGTCATGTCTCTAGCCTGTTGGAAAGGCTTAAAATCACCTGCCCTTAACAAATCCGCTACCATGTTACGTGCCTTTGATGGACGAGTTTTTCATCCCCACGGATTATTACAATCCTTAGCCGTTCAGTTGGGCGGCAAAACTGTTACTGTTGACGTCGAGGCGGTCGATGCCCCCCTCGATTACAACCTACTACTTGGAAGAAGTTGGTTCTACGCAATGACTGTCGTCGCCTCGTCGGTGTTTCGATGTGTACAATTCCCCCATCAAGGAAAAAATGTTACCATCCATCAGCTCGATTTCTGCACACCCGACGCTCGCATCCCTGCTACCAACAGCATTCCCTTTCTGGGAGACCACCCGGTTACGTATGAAAGCGTTGGTGTTGGCTTATTGAAATATTCTAGCCTCATGGGTACTTTCCCTACACCACTTCCACCTACTGTACATCACGTTGTCGTTGTCAATATGATCTCGACTTTGCCTTATCAATCCTTGGAATCATCTGACCCTTGGATTGTGCCTAGTCCTTTGGAATTCGATGCGCTCGGTGACACCATGCCACTGAGCCCAACCGAAGCCGCATACGTAGCTATTTAATATACCTCTCCCTCGTCGAACACTTCACATTCATTGGCACCTGATACTTATTTGGTGCCCTCTTGGTTAGATTCCCTATCATTTGTCGTCGATTACATTTCCCATATTTTCCCTTCAGATGAATCTATCATGGAAATGCTCAGCATTGATGATCTACCCTGGGATGACAACCACCATCGATCCTCTTTTCTTCCACCTTTGGAAGAAATCCAAGACATACGATCTGTCTTCCCCCCTGATGTTACCGAAGCTCCGCAATCTCCTATCCTCACACAAGATACTCTCTCTAAGGGGAACATGGGTAACATCTCTACTACGGTCACGATTGACATTTCAATCAAAGAAGGTGTCGTGGAAAACATCAACCTTGGTGCTAATTGCACACCCGACGAAGTGGTCTCTTACACCGCTTTATTCAAAGAATTCCACGATGTCTTCGCATGGAGTTACGAGGAAATGCCAGGGATCGACCCTTCGATCATCGTACATGAAATCAAAACCTACCCTGATGCGAAACCGGTTCGGCAAAAGCTTCGCCCGGTTCATCCCAAGAAAATCGTAGCTATAAAGGCAGAAGTTGAAAAACTTCTAAAATCTGGCTTTATCTATCCCGTCCCTTTAACCGAATGGGTCTCCAACCTTGTTCTGGTTGCTAAAAAACAAGGGACCATCTGTGTTTGCGTTGACTATAAAGATCTCAACAAAGCTTGTCCTAAGGACAACTACCCTATGCCCTTCATCGACCAAATCATCAATAATTGTGCAAGAAGCGTAATCTTTTCTTTCATGGATGGCTTTTCTGGATATAACCAGATTGAAATCTTGCCCACGGATCAACACAAGACAGCCTTCATCTACCCTTGGGGAACTTTCACCTACCGAAAGCTACCTTTTGGCCTTAAAAACGCTGGAGCCACTTTCCAGCGAGCCATGTCGTACGCTTTTCATGACATCAAACATATCACAGAACCGTATCTCGACGATTTGCCCACACATTCGCTAAATCAATCTGATCACATTGATCATTTACGCACGATTTTTCTGCGATGTAGGTTCTACCGTATTCGTCTGAACCCACACAAATGCATTTTCGCTGTCGAATCCAGTTGACTGCTCGGTTTCATTGTCTCCAAAGATGGGATTAGGGTGGACCCCTTAAAAATCAAGGCCATCTTAGCCTTACCTCCACCCACCAATTTAACCCAACTCCAAAGTTTGCAAGGCAAAGCAAACTTTCTTCATCATTTCATCTGCAATTACGCCGAGATTACTAAAGGATTCATGTGGTTACTACAAAAGAATGTCCCTTTCATCTGGGATGACGCAGCTCAACGGTCATTCGACGCTCTCAAGCACGCTTTGACCCACACACCTTTGTTACATTCCCCTGAATATAAAAAGGATTATATCCTTTACTTGGCCGCTTCTACTTCCACCATCGCAATGGTGTTAGTCCAAGAAGACTCCAACGATGAAGAACATGTGATTTATTATCTGAGCAAGAGTTTATCTAGACCCGAACTCAGAAATTCGCATGTCGAGAAACTGGCTCTAGCAGCCGTCATCGTTGTCCAAAGGTTCCGCCACTACATCTTATTACGCACCACCACGGTAATCGCAGACTCCAACCCCGTGTACCATGTCCTGACATGTCAAGTACTTGGGGGAAAATATTTGAAATGGATTGTTATTCTTCAAGAATTCGATCTTGAGTTTACAAAGGCTAAAGCCAAAAAATCCCTGGTGTTTTCCGAGCTCATATGCGCTCTCCCTCATGCCAATGAAAACATCAAACCTAGAGATTCTCTCCCCGATGAATCTCTCTTTCTCATCAGCACCTCCGATACTTGGTACGGAGATATTCTCCTCTACCTTCAAACACAACATTTTCAGCCCAACATCTCTCGTGAAGAGCGTCAACGCATTCGTCATCACTCTCGCCGTTATATCATCCTCGGCAACACTTTGTATCACCGTGGTATCGACACCATCCTTCAGCGATGTTTGCCTCACGAGGAGGCTGAACACGTTTTGAACGATTGTCACCTTGGTGCCTGTGGCAGTCACCTTTCCGGTATGGCCACAGCCCAAAAAATATTACGTGCCGTCTACTTTTGGCCCTCGATTTTCAAAGATTGTATCGAGGTTGTCAAGAAATGCCCACCCTACCAAATCTTTAACAAGAAGGCACACACCCACCCTATGGCATTGCACCCTATTATTGCCATCGGCCCCTTTGCCAAATGGGGCATCGATTTCATGCAGTGTAATCCTACCTCGGCCGGGGGGCACAGTTACATTATCGTCGTCGTCAACTACTTCACCAAATGGGCTGAGGCTATGCTTACCTTCCTGAATGATGGCTGTACAGTAGATCTATTCCTCTTCAACCACATCATAACTCGTTTTGTTGTACCACGTGCCATTGTCACTAACCATGGTGCACACTTCAAAAACCAGATGATAAGCGAGTTACATGCCAAATTGGGTTTTCGCCATGACAACTCATCCCCTTACTACCCTCAATCAAACATACAAGTTGAGGCTATCAACAAGGTCCTAAAAACCATGATCCAACGCATGGTAGGGGAAAACAAAACATCGTGGCATCTACAACTGTTCTCCGCTCTCTGGGCCTATCGCACCTCTATGAAAACCTCAACTGTATTCACTCCTTTCCAGTTGGTCTATGGAATTGAAGCCGTCCTACCGATCGAGTGTGAGATCCCATCACTCAAACTGAAAGTAGAACTCCTGCCTCATACTTCCGCGGAAGAAGAATGATTTTTGTATCTTTCCAAACTGGATGAAATGTGTTGCGATGTTGCTCTCGCCAATGAGGCACATCAAAAATGAATTAAAAGTCAATATGACAAATCCGTCCACCCTCGGACTTTCGCGGAAGGAGACTTAGTCTTTGTTTACGACCAAGCTCATGATAAATTGGGGACAGGAAAATTAGAACCCATGTGGCACGGTCCCTACATCGTGAAATGTGTCCTACATAAAGGTGCCTACGAATTAGTTGATCATGATGGAACCTCCCTGGCAGAGCCCCGAAACAGGCTTTACCTTAAGAAGTACTATGCCTAGATCACCTAGCATTTGTACTTTGTACATTATTGTATTTAGTTTTGGTGTGTCTATTTCTTTCGCGTGCTCGAGTCTTTACCATTGCCACTCATGACTGTGCCTATGTTTTCATGCACAGATGACGTCCTCCTTTCCTATCTTTTTTGGGTTCGTGGATGGCGCTAGCCGACATACCCGGAACATTGCTTCAGCAGCTTGGGTTATTTACCAATTTGACCAGGTGGTGAGCTCAGGAGGCATTTGTTTAGGACTAGCAACCAACAATATGGCAGAATACCATGTTGTCATTGGACTGCTGACCCAAGCTTCCTCTCTAGGTATCTCTCGCATCATTATTTACTTAGATTCCCAACTGGTGGTTTGTCAACTCAATCGTATCTACGCTATCCGTAGTCCTATCCTGCTACGCCTACACTTGCAAGTTCGTCGTCTCGAACAAATGTTCGATTACATAGAATATAGACACATTCTGAGAGAACTTAATAGTGTTTTAGATTCATTAGCTAATTACATTATGGATCGGTATCTTGCCCACATATAAGATTCAAGGAAAGAAAAACTGTACATTACATGTAAATTAAAACACATCATAGACATCATCATGTACAAATCATTGGCATCACAAAACTCGAAACTGTATATATATATATGGCATGACTGAAATGTTTATATTACATCAAAAAGTGTGTAGAAGAGAAAAATATTGGGTCTGTTCACCCATACAACATCGCCTGACAAGGCATACAAAAAACATGATCACGGGAGAGACTCTAATCTCCCCGCACTGCGTTGTGCTGTGAGTAACACACTACTGCACGCACTACACGCCTCAACAGAGAATTTATATTCTCTGGCACTCCTACAGTGTGCCACTACAGATGTAAAGGCACATCCCCCCTTCGCAGAGGAGGGATACCCATCGTAAGGCCTTGGAGGTTCCTCTCAACCTCCCGGAGACCCACCACCGGTACTGCTGGGTCTGCTGCAACTGGGGCGCCTCCACAACACCTTGGTACTAGCATATCAGCTGGGTGCACTGCTCCCTTGTCTACATGTTGAAAACAAAACATCTGTTATAACTCTTTTACATACCCCAAAAAAATACATATACATCAAAAAAAAAAAAAAACTTAAAAAACAAGAACTAGACAAGGTATGGCTTAGTCTCTTACCTGACTCGTCCCAATCTTCCCCCACGGGAAAAATCAAGTCCATACTCCCACAGAAGTCTACGTCGGCATAAGGGAAGTCCTCTATCCAGAGGTACTGCCATCTCAGCCAGGCAAAGAAATCACCAGTGAAGTGGAACTCTGACTCTGAAACTAGCCTTGGAGACAGACTAGTCCACCTCTCCATCTGAGGTTCATCCACTGGTTGTACTGCCAACACTATTTGAGGCTGCATCTGAGGGATGAGCTCTAGGAAAAATGAGACCAAAAATGAGCCATAACCGAACTGCTTCTGACCAGTCCTGCACCGTGAGATCTGTTCCTTCACATTCCGAAGGAACGCTGCACTCCAGTTGACCAGTGTTGGTTCCAAACACTGCACACCATAGGCCACCTGTGATATCGATGCCAGATGAGCGCTAGTGCTTCTAGTCACGCTAGTGATAGAGAATAGTATAGACCGGAGAGGCAGATCTCGTATATCCTTGATAGGGATCCTGCCCCCTACCAACCTTGCTCTTGGAATGCAGTGGCATGCCAGATACACGTCCACCTACTCAAGTAATTCCCTCTGCCTAGTAAAAGATATGGGGACCCCTCTTTTCGAGAGGCCGATCAAAAAGTACACATCTTCCAACTCAATGGTTAGGAGTTGTGTGCCGATACAGAATCCATGTTCCGCAACATCCCAAAGGCCAATTATATGCTCAAGTAATAACACCTCTCTTTTCATTTTTTGCAATTTGAAGAACTTGAGCAAGACACAAGCTCACAAGGCGGCCTACATATGAGGACTCCGTAGGGCGGCTAAATCATGCATCTCATGTTCCCTCTCTTTCCATTCAATCATGATTGCCGAAGATACCTACAAAACAAAAAATCAAGAATTTCGTTATTCCTCACGTTTTTGTAATTTCGGCGATTTTCAAAAGCATTTTAAAACATGAAATGAAATTTCCATGTCATCTAAAAGCAACCACTCACTCTTTTTTAACCACCACACCCTTTAACATTTGTCAAGTAATGATAAAAACGTTTTAAAAATGCAAAACGACTTTGGGGGCTGCGTGGGCAATTGGGGGGAATTTTTATGAGTTCTTTTACTAAAAATGATCAGTCCAATCGATTGCAAGGGTGTAGACATCCTAACAACCCTTCTCTAACACATTTTTGTAAAAGAATCCCCCTATTTTATTAATTTTTAAAAAGAGGTCGATTTGGTTCAAAGAGGGGCGACCTAGGGCTTTGCGTTTTAAATAAATAATGCCATGAAAATCAATTTGAAACCATGTAATTGAAAGAGCAAAGGATGAACACCTACCCGGTTCGAACGGTGAGAGAAATGATCGATCGTAGCTTCGGCAGCGAGAAAAACAAGATTTGCTTCAAAGGGAGATTCTCCACTACTCGAAAAATCCTTGCAAATGAAATGGTAAATGAGTTTTCAAATCAATTGTTATTTATAAAATTTCATTCTTATAAGGTATGGTCATTCTTGGGTTTCTCTAATGATGTGATGGCTTCACTAAACTCTGGTTTGTGGTTTCTGGCACCGCAGGTTTCCTGGCAGTTCTAATGAATTATTCACCTTGTCGCATTTATGAGCATAGTCTTAGTTCATTCTCGAGCTCGACAATATGAGAACGTAACTGGGTAAACTTTTATCTCTTTTTCGGACCCGTAAGGATATGAACACATGAAAAAGGAACCCCCCTGGAGTCTCCTTTAAACCCTTTTCAGACTCTCTAAATATGAAAAGATTGTCAAGTGATCTTGCTTCCTTTCACACTCGTTAAAAGGTCAGAAAGGGCGTATTTCGAGCGATGGTTTAACCCTTTTTTCGGTCTCGTTGGGCTATTGTATGAAAAAGGAACTGAGAGAGTTCTCTTTTAAGTGTTTTTCCAAACTCTATAATCCCGAAAAATCTTCGAGTTTTCTGTCTTTGGACTCGTTAAAGCACACATCAACAGGCCCATATGGGAACGAACCCTTACTTCTTCCGGTTCATAAAACAAAGGAAGAGGAGCTTACCGAAGGTGAGTTGTATCGAGCATGTGTTACCCTCCTTGAGATCATTAAATCAAAAAGAGGTACTCATCTATCTGGATGGGGGAAAAATTGAAAGGAGCAAGCCAAGCAGTCTCTTGAGAACATCATCCAGCACTTCTTAGAGTCACCCTTGAACACGACACTTTGTCATCTGTACACATCATAATCCACTGAACCTCTTCTATGAGCCAATCTTTTGAGTTCCTTTCACTCCTTTGGGTCACCCGACGCAAGTCAAAGTACCCACTGCATAGTTTTGGTCCATGTCATGTTTTGCTGTCGTGCCTCAGTGTTCAAGGGAAGTATCCACCTCAAGAGTCAGCCATCCCAAGTATCTTGCCTCAAAACCTATGTCAGTCCATGTCCATTCGATCTGCCAATTAGATCTCTATATCTGTTTCGTGTCGTTGATGGGGGATACATCAAGGCCCTCCCTCGGCGAGTCTAATCCTGTCGACTCCAACACATTATCCAGGAATTAGATTTAGAAACCACTTAGTACTTTGGGACCTGCATACCTCAATGGTAGGCCTCCTCACATTCGACAGTAGGTTTACATCATTGACCTCTGATCGAATGATTCCACGGGTGTTCGACTTCAGCTCATCTATTCACATTCGTTGGAATGTACTAGGGTACCTTGGGAATCATTGACATTAATGGTGATATCCCTCGCACTTGTTAACGGTTCATACCATTGACCGGTAATCAAGTGGTTTCTTCCATGTTCGACATCAGGACATCTATTCACATGGTTAGAATCGTACCACATCGGGATCGGTAAGAAGACCCTGGGTTGAGTCATCACTTTGATATATACTTTGCCCAGGTTGCGAAGGAGTTTTCTCTTGGAAAATGACACATATACTGTTACATAGATCCACTTTGTATTGGTCGTGGCTATGTCTTGTCATATCGTAGATCCACTGTGTATTCTTCATGGCTACGATCTGTCCGCGTCATCAGAGTATAGATCCACAGTGTATTTTCGATGGCTATACCCTTTTATCAATACAATTATGGATCCACAGTGTATTTTATGGCAGCCATATCTTGAAAGTCTTGATCACCCAAGCATAGGTATGCCTGCCTTGGGCTTTGAAATATGTCATGATATTTGTTGGATGTTGATGTGCAGCTTTTGTCAAGTTCTCCAAGTCTATACCCTTGCTTGGACATCTACAAAGTATTTCAGTTATCAGTTGGCATCTTCTAACTTCATACTTTGGGGGGCATTCTGTTACACGTCAAAATTACTCAGCTAGATAAGTGTCGCATGTTCCTCTCAATTGTCGTAAGTGTCACAAATAATGTTCAGACATACTGCCATGACGAACGACACTAAGGAGACACTTATAACATCTCATATGCTTGATTTGAAGGAGGAGAACTGGTTTGCTGAAGACAAATAATCCTTGACACCTGAAAAGAGCCTTGAAACAGAGGTTCTGAGGGGGAGCACTCCTCTATATCATCTCTAGGAGCGCTGGCGCTCCCCTATAATGCTTCAGGGAGCTTTATAACACTCCCCTGCCCCCTATGAAGGAGTGCTACTCATATTGAGAGTGATGGCGCCCCTCCATGGCTTACCAGGGAGTGCTATAGTGCTCTGATGACCCTTTTAAGGGAGCGCTGCCTAATCTGAGGCAGTAGTTGGCCTGTTGAGGAGAATAAGGGGAGGATCTTTCGAGATTAGGAGGCAGTTGTGCTTGAATTCTTGGTTTCATCAAGAGACCCCTGATCTAAGGAGAAGGTTCCCAACTTGTTCTAAAGATAACTCAAGAGGTTAAGCTCCTCTTTACTTATATAAACAAGCTCTATGATGGTGGAAGGGGGGAAGAACTGCTAGTATGAAACTTATGATCTTGGAGAAAATACACAGTCAGCCAAAGGAGAGTGATCAGTGAAGCTGCTGTTATCCAGGTTGTGGAGCTTTCAGGTAAGGGTTAGACGAAGAGGACTTGACGAAGCTGTCGCATTCACATCTACGATTGTAAGTACTGTTGTCGTTATTCTCATAAATATGACACGCTTGGCCTGTTTCTTTCTAGTTTGTGTCTGATGTCACATGAACTTATCATTAATTGATAGATCTATTTTCAAGCTAATATAAATAGAGTAGGAAGTGGTTGTATCTTGTTTTGTCCACAGGATCCAGCGAGAAGCAAAGGATCGAAGCGCAACTAGGAGCGTGTAGGGACAAACGTCGATAAAAGGTACTTTTGTCATCCTTCCTTCTCATGTGTTAGTTTAGATAGGTTTGAAAGGAAGTCAGTGTCCATGTTAAGCATTTTCTGTCTAGAGTTAGGGTCAAGCTCTTAGAGGCAATCTACTTGTCTGCAGGGAGATTTTCCTACAACATAGAGCTGCAAAATGTTTTAATTGTGCCTGTAAATATGGTATGTCCCTATAGTAGCGTTCTACCTAGTCCAGACAATTGTCACAGTGTACCGGTGCTACAACAGGCCGAGGTTGAGTGTACTCAGCAATGGGTGCTTCGGTATTTCCTGTGTCTTGTTTCAAATCATGGCCTATTCCAACAAAGCCCTCTTGACCTTGTAGAAACGGAGGTAGTCTAGAAACAAATTCATATTGTATAGCTTGACCAACAGTTTCATTTCCGAGACATTGGTTATCCACATCTTCTCGTTCAAGGAAATCATTGATCTCATCATCAGAATAGTGATCATTGACCTCGATCACTGAGATCGATCTCAAATGATCCCACTTTCGATTTCTTAGATTCCTGGATATTAATCGGCCTGATCTCTTGTTTATAAAACTCAAATTTGAGTTATCCTATTTCTTCTTCTTACGATTTTTCTTAACAGTTGGTTCGTCAATCAAACCCCAAGTTGGATCAATAGCAGGAGAAGGAGAAACCCTCTCCTTCAACACATCCACTACCTCTTCTAACGACTTCTTGGGTACACAATTATATCAAGGTTTTTTACCTAGAGGGTTTTGCATAGCAACAAAAATTGGTTCAGTGAGCTCACGGTCTCTATGTGAATTGAAACCTTGAATTTTGATCACAAGGTTATCAGGATTGGGGTTTACATTTGAATGCAAAGGTGAGCCCACTGTGCTCTCGTGTAGGGAAAAATTGTTTCGACATAGGAAGTTTTCCCAAGTGTCCCCAATTTGAGATAGGTGCGATAGCAGTAGAATTCGTATAAGGCCGTGGTGGAAGAGGATAGACAGAGGGTTTAAACTCTATTTCTTATAGCTCTCTGACATCTTAGGCAGGCTCATCAAATAATAGAAGGGCATGTTTAGATTAAACCCTAGGAACAACATCAACAGTCAGATATGATACCAAAATACTAAACCATACCTACCCTCACACGTTATAAACTGTTTCAAAATTAGAAGGAGGTTGTACCATCGTGGTTCCAAGAGGGTAATATGAGTACCTTTAGGGAAACATGTCGAATTCCTAGAGACCATGAATAGGCTCCAAGGCACACCTTCTAGATTGGCATTTTTGAACCATTTTTCACCTTCCTGTGAGAGTCATGTCACTCAGGCTATAGAGTCCTCTGTTACCTCCAATTGCATATCCCCAAGTTTAGATCTAAAGTCATCAAATGTTTGATAAAAATCCTGTGCGACCGCGAGGTTGTAACCCTCAAATTTTCGGATGAAAATGTCCCAACCATGCGCCTGTAGATCATTTATGGCATCATCTTGGGGAGAAGGGCTTGAGATCCATTAGGTTCAATTCGAACCACAAGGGCCATGGTTAATGTCAAATAGACACAATGAATACCACGAGAGGGAGGCTTTGTCTTCCAATAGACAAATAAAAAGGAGAGGTATGTGAAAACCAAAATGACCCGATACCTACAAACTTGGGAGGCTGTCATGTTTGATAATTTAATTTTGGAGTGAAAGAAAACCAGAGGATGCGCAGACTCATGAATCATTATGCACAATGAAGATTAAACCCCAACCATTATTATCTGCCTATTCGAATAATGAATGAAAGCCTTAAATGTACAAGACAATAGGATGATGTGTATTTGCGAGTACATCAGTCCTGTACTAGTTTGATATGAAAGTGATATGACTGATAGAGAACAGAGAACATTTCAAATGTTAATCCAAGGTTCTACGCGATTAGGCATAATAATTAAAACAATACAATCAACCATAGAATTGATCGAGTCATATTTCCCATAATACATAAAAATGTGGGAATGGATTAATCAACGAGCTTATAAAATTTAAAACTTAGCAACATATAGGTCCCCTCTAGGTGTAATCTCTTTGGTAAAAGAAAAGAAGAAATCACAAACTGCAGAATGATTACCCAAGCCAAGTTTTGTTTCAATTTCATGCTTGCAGTCATGGAATTTAAACAAAGAAAACTAAAATAAAAACCAAAAACTCGTATAATAAGCTAGCCGAATAAATCTCCTTGAGGACAAAAGACAGAAACTTTTATAAATGTAAGGAGGAGGCAACTACAGAAGGATTTTATCTCTTTGTGATGACTTTTAATCATGATAAAATTTGACAAAATTGGTGGCTGCCAACAAACATATAGTACTTCATCAACATGAAGTCTATCCCTAGATTCCAATCTCAAGGAGATAGAGCCTACTCCCTCTATCTTGTAACATTTTTCATCCCCAAGCTCAACATGCTCTGCAAAATATCTTGTCTCGAAATATGAGATCTCCTTGATCCCTGTCATGTGATTTGATGCACCATTGTCTACTAACCAAGTTTTCTGCCCCATGAAAACTGAACTGGATAAGGCAGAAACCAAGTAATATTCTTTTCTATTTTCTCTCTCATTAGAAGGACTTTTCTGATTTCTTTTGGATTCATCATCCTCAGTAGTTGAGGCATGATGTTTCCCTTTCCTTGGATATTTCTTTCTAAACCAACAATCTTTAGCAAAATGACCCAACTTATTACAACTAAAGAATTTAATATTAGATGTATCAATATTCCTGCCTTTGAATGTACCTTTGGTGTTTGGCTTCCTCTGAGAGCCTTTCTTCTTTCCCTTGAATCTTGATGCTAAAGTTGAGTGCTCTTCTTTCGTTGGTTTTCTCCTGGTAGTTGTGCGACTCTCCTCCTAGAGGAAATCATGCCATAACCTCTCAAACATGGGCTAAATCTCTCTCCCACTTACATTGGATAAGAAGGTCTCCCATGAATAAGGAAGACCATAACAAATGGCCTGCACTAAATCATCATCGTCCACTGTCACCCCTATGACCAAAAGCTTATCTCTAATCTAGGCTATCCTGGAACAGAAAGATTCCACTGATTCACCTTTCTCCATATTCGAATACTTAAGCTTGTGCTTAAGTGTCCTCTTCTGACATGGAGCTTGTTTCTCATACAGATTCACCAAGGTATCCATACAGTCCTTGGCATTCTTTAACGAAGTCATTGTAGGAATTATACTATCTTTGATTGAGTCAAATATTATTCGCTTGGCCTTTGCTTGAATCTTCCTGAAGGCCTCTCTTCCTGCATTATTCGTGGGTTCCTCCGTCACTGTGGTCACATACTGCTCAAGATCATGCTCCTGCAAGATATTTGTTATCTGAATCTTCCACACATTGAAGTTGGAAACTCCTTCGAGCCTATCCTCGGTCCTGACTGAAATGGAGGATGCCATGGACCTCACATTGGAAACTTAATCAAGCTTGCTTGGATCTGTGTGTACTTGATGCTGCACTTCAACACGCTTAACACACCCTAAGTTCTGATACCATGTTAAATTATGAGCTTGATTTCTTATGCAAATTAATTCTTTTATTTTCTTCAACACTTTGATTCCATCTTAATACACTTTAACAATACCAAATCATAACCGAATAGAAATAACTATGTAGATAAGTAAGCATGCACATAAACAACACATATACCATGGGGAAACCATGTACAAGGAGAAAAACCCCAACAAACGATATTCCCTTATTGCATTAATATTGTAAGATCACTTACAAATATCCACCATGAATGTTCTGCCCTTAAAGATCATGCCAAGATGACTCTAACCTGACAAAGACCTAAGAGACCTTTCTGAAATGCACCTCTGATATGATGCCTCTATTGTTGATGTACATCACTAATATGCTACTGATATATGCCTCTGATATGTAGCTTCTATTGCTGATATACAATACTGATATGCTTCTTTGGTATGCCACCTCTTTATCACTGATATGATCCTCTATTGCTTCTCCCTTAACCTGCAGATCAAAACCATGTTGAAGAGAGGGGTCGACCTCTACTTATATAGGCTAAAGAGGAGAAGAGGAGAGGCTCAAAATAGTAACTTGTTTGCATGCTTTAATCATAACTCAACTTCATAATTTAGTTCAAACTAGACTTGAGACTGGTATACTCTAGTTCAAAAATAGAACTAGACTTGAGACTTCAATTACAAATCAACATTACTCTTTAGTTCGAAAATAGAACTAGACTTAAGACTTCAGTTATAAATCAACATTACACTTTAGTTCTAAAATAGAACTAGACTTAAGACTTTAGTTACAACTTATCATTACACTTTAGTTCTAAAATAGAACTAGACTTAAGACTTCAATTACAACTCAACATTACACTTTAGTTCTAAAATAGAACTAGACTTGAGACTTCAGTTACAACTTGACTCATTACAAGGAATTCAAATTCCTCTTCATGGTGGATAATGTTACACATGCCAACGCACTAGATCAATACATTTATATCATTTGCAATATTAGGAATATCGTTTGTTTCTAGCTCATAGGAATTTTATATTCAACCTAACTTTTGCTAGATGCCTTGACTTTTGCTCATGGCTCACAAGGCTTGACTAGGCTCGCAGAGGTTGTATGTTCTTCCTAAATTTTTCACTAGCATGTCTATGCTCACAGAGGTTGTACGTTCCCCATGAATTTTGCACTAGATTGTCTATGCTCACAGAGGTTGTACGTTCCCCCTGACTTTTGCATTAGACTCACATAGCATCTCATTCATCCTGAATTTTTGTTTGACTCATAGAGGTTGTACGTTCCCCTTGGATTTTTTCAATACCTCACAAGGATGGTTGATTCTCCAAATCTCCCTGGATAGCCTCAGGGTGGCCCATATGGCCTCTCATTGGAGAATGACTGTCAATGCTGCCAAATGTAACAAGTTTAGATGACCAAACCACTCGTGCCAAAGTTTTCTCAAGTCATCACTATGAGAAACAAAAACTAATGGAAAATATGTTGACCCAAAGTTGTCAAACTTGTACAACCGAATAATATCATCAACAATTCCAGTTGCAAGGACATGTTGAGGATATTTTAAATCCTATTACAACTTGGTGTGGTGAAAAATATATGGTTTTACCTTTACCTGAATGTGTGATCTAATATATTGATTAAAGGTTGCAAGAAAGACTGGGAACACATAATACATCATTGAAATGACCATTATCTACCTGAATTGTTCCATACCTTACAAATCTAAGAGATATATCAAATATTTTCTTGATTTTATATTCATTGAAAGCAAAAAATATGGCTTTATTCTTAGCCATATGATAAGATTCTCCAGAATCAATAAGCCACTCATCAGAAGAAGAAGTTGAATTGTATTGAAGGAGAAACCAGAAGCAAAAAGTGCATGTCCATGAGAAGAATAAGAATGAATGAATATTGATGTTGTGCTTCTTTATCGCTACTTCTAAGGCTTCCACATGACCATATTTCCCACAAAAGTTGCAATGTCTATCAATCTTCTTATGTTTATATTTTTCTCCTTTATCACCATTAGGAGAGGAAGCTGGATGAGAGGGTTTGGGACCCTTGTTTTCCTTGTTGTTATGGCAAGGATGTTGCTTCTTGGGATTCTTGGATTTGTCTTTCTTCTAAGCCACTAAGGTTTTTTGGAGATACTTGCAGTGCTGATCACTCCAAGTTGCACAATTTTATCTTGCTCTCTAATCAAAGCATTACAAAAAGACTCAAGAGAGGGATATGGACAAATCAGAACTGGACTTACCACTGAATGTAGAGCAAAGAGCATACATAGATTGAAAAAAATAAGAACCCAGAAATAAAAAAACAGAAAACTAAAATAAAATTGAAATATTATCTCTGTAAAAATTTAGAAAGAATCTAACTTTGCTTTTTTTTCTCTTCACATATATTACAAAAACTATATAGTTGTGGAAATTTAAATTTAAATTGTTTTTAAACTTAAGTTGGTTACATAGTGAGTTGTTAGCTTACTACTAACTTAGATCTCGGGTTGTTTTTAAACTATATACTACAACAACAAGGGTTAGATCTTGGTTAAGTTACTTAGAAAATGCAAATTTTCTCTCTGTTTCTGATTTATCGAGATCGCACAGAGTGCACGACAAAGAGCATATACAGACAAAAAAATGCTTTTCACTCTGTTTTTTTATTTTTCCAGGTCGCACAGATTGCAGAGCGTAGAGCATACACAGATAAAAAAGAATAAGAACCCATGAATAAAAAACATAAAACTAAAATAAAATCGAAATATTATCTCTGTAAAAATTTAAAAGGGCATATTTAGGATTTATACCTCGAGATGTAAATGAAATGGTCGTATCCTGGGAAAATAAAAACCATTTCGAGTGAAACAAAATACATTCCTAATTGAAATGAGTGCTTCAGACACAATGGAATATTTATCCCAACCCATAAGTGTACAAAAATGGAAGAAACCAGATATGCGACAACATGGCTTCAAGATCTCGATCTACAACATAAGCGGGTCTTCAAATGCGCTCTGATACCATGTTCGACAACACATGTATTCCAATAGAGGATGAACACTTTTAGTAACCACTCACACTACCAGATCAAAGATAAATACACCAATGTTTTTACGTGGTAAAACCCCGATGGGGAAACATCCACGACCCCATCCAACATGGCCACTCAGAGCAATTTATTAATGCAAAATAAAATGTTATAGAGAGATTTACAAGAGTTTCTCACAAGCGATCATTGACAAATGACCCTCTGTTTAAATATAGATCGTGGACCAATTGGTTGTTAAGCCACAAATCAATGCAGTCGTTAAGATCAAGGAGAATATGAGTCGTCGAATCACTCTATGTCGGGAACATATTGTGACTGTCGAATTACCTAACTACAAATGCATACTAAAGAAACACATTAAGAAACACACTTTTACCTAATGACACATTAAACCAAGTTGATCTTAATTAACTCCTAAATGTCTAAATATCCTAACAATTTATTATTTAATTAAATTTTTAATATTTATTGTCCAATTTATCTAAATCTTTGTAATTATTTTTATTAATATAAAAACTCAATTATTATGATTTTGACTAATTGTTTAATATTATGTTATATTTCTCAACTAATTTTTCATTTTTAAAATATTATATTATATTTCACAACTAATTCTTCAACTTACATTATTTATTTAAGAAAAAATCACATTACAATTATTTTATTAATAAAAGAATCTAACTTTTCTTTTTTTCCTTCACATATATTACCAAAACTATATATTACAAAAACTATATAATTGTGGAAATTTAAATTTAATTTGTTTTTAAATTTATTTATTTAAAAAAAAATCACATTACAATTATTTTATTAATGAAAGAATCTAACTTTGTTTTTTTTCCTTCACATATATTACCAAAACTATATATTAAAAAACTATATAGTTGTGGAAATTTAAATCCAAAACTATATATTACAGATATATTACAAAAACTATATAGTTGTGGAAATTTAAATTGAATTTGTTTTTAAATTTAAGTTGGTTACATAGTTATTCTTGTCCTAACTACTAAATTACAATACATTTGACTGTATGAATGAAAATTACAAATGTATTACATGTTTCTTTGCGGTTTTGAACGGGAATAATATTTCTCTTCGGTTTTGAATGGAAATAATATTTCTTCGCGGTTTTGAACGAGAATACTACTTCTCTGCGGTTTTGAAATTAATATTTCTCCGCGGTTTGGAACGAGCATACTAGATCTCTGTGGTTTTGAATGGGAATAATACTTCTCTCTCTTTCTTTGTTTTTTTTTTGAAGGAGATATTTTATTTCTAAGATTATATGTCTAGGGGTTTGAACGAGAATAATACTTCTCTGTTTATTTATTTTTTATATTTTTTTTAGGAGATATTTTATTTCTAAGATTCTATATCTAGGGTTTTGAACGAGAATAATCTCTGTAGTTTTTACCTTTTTTACCCAGAATAATCTATGTAGTTTATCTGGACTTCTCTGTCGTTTTCAGAAATTATTTTTGGATTCTTCAGAAGGTTGAGCATTTGGACATCTGAAATGAGGTGAGTCACTTTTTACTTTAATTCAATTTTAATTTTACGTAAAGATATTTAAATATATATTTTTTTATTTTTTATTTTATTTTAAGTTTCAGAAGTAAAAGTTGATTTGAGATATAAAGTCAATCCATAATAATAATTGTTACATCTTTTTTTCTCTTCTTTTCAATATGAACACTCCACCACCTATTCCAAAAACTCAGCCTAACAAGGGGAGGCCCCCCAAAATCACCCTAGAGATCCTTTACGATTATATGGAATCAGTAGAAAAAAAAAGAGAAGAGAGAGATGCCAAAATCCAAATAGAGTTAGAAACATTAGAAAAAGGGAGTGAAGAAAGAGACGTAAAACTCCAAATGGAGCTAGATGCAATGATTGATAAAAATATTAAAGATACCATTCAAACTCAAATAGAAGATAGATTCTTAGGGTTCAAGAGTGAATTGCAGACAATGAAGGATATAATTCAAGAAATGGAAAAACAGAAACAATCAACCCAAGAAGGAGGGGTTGAAGAAAATCACAACTTGAGAGATAGGATTAAAGAGCTAGAAGAAAAACTAACCAACAATCTGACCCTCAATAATATGGAAAACAAATTGGATATCAAACCCATCAAAGAGGAAATGAATAATCTAATCGAATTGGACCATGATCGTAACAAAAGATCATTGAACCTCATAATTTTAGGTATAAAAGAACAACAAGAGGAGGATACACTAGCAATAGCAAAAGAAGAATTAAAAAATAAATCACAAATTGATACAACTTACCTCATAGAAGCAAAGAGGCTAGGAAAAATAATTGATCACAATGATAGGTTGATCCATGTCAAAGTAAGTTGTAATGACCATAAATATAGAATACTTAGTAAATCTCTGAGTTTAAAAGGGTCAGGAATATTTATAAATGAATACCTCATTCCCGAAGACCAAGCTGAATTAAGGAAGGAAGTTCAAAAGGTAAAAGAAGCTAGGAAAGAAGAAAAATGGGCAATAATTAGAAATCAAAAAGCTATTGTTAGGGATAGAGACCAGAAGGATAACAATAAATAGGAATTTGAGACACTTGGGATCCTCTTTTGGAATTGTCGTGGCTTTCCATGGCGCAAAGGTCCTATGATAAGTTGGATCCCGAGTGATATTGATATCATCTGTCTAGCTGAAACTTGGGAGCATGAGGAGTCTAAGGTCCCTAACATGGAAGGATTTGTCTTGTGGTTGGCATAGAACAAAAAATCCCATCGTAGAGGGATAGGAGGCATAACTTGTTATATTAGAAAAAAATGTTTCTCCTCACATTCAACTTCATAAGATTGACCCTCTTAATCAATACATTTGGATAGAAATTTCAGACACCAATGCCAAGAAGATGTATATAGCAATTTGTTATTTTGCACCTATTAATTCTACTTTTTATAAGAAAAATAATCTAGATAAAAATTGTCCCTATAATAATTTAGAACAAGATATTTATAATTTGAAAAATGAAGGTAATATCCTCCTGCTAGGAGACTTTAATGCTAGGACTGCAACTAAACAAGCTACTCTTTTAAGTGATGACTCCAACCATAATCCTTTATGGCTAGATGAGGACCTTGTTTTATTAAATAGCTACAAAAGAAGCTCTGAAGACCTAATTGAGAATTTGTTTGGTACTGAGTTGGTCAAACTCTACAGCTCTCAAGACCTAATAATTTGCAATGGAGTAATGAAGTGGCCAAACTCCAACCAAATGACCTATATTCATGGGCTAGGTAGTAGTGTTGTAGATTATGTGATATCTGATATCCTCGTTTCCAACCAAATAACAACTTTTGACCTTTTAAATGACCATGAGCTTGACTCCGATCATAAACCTTTAACCCTAACTCTAAAATTTTCCATGCATAGGAGCACCATTGAGGATAATTATGATAATCAAAGGAATTTACGCTTTGACAAAAGTAAAGTTGACATTTTCTTAAAGGATTTAAATAGTAAATTAAACCTCCTAACTTAGAAGGACAACATTGAAGAAATCTATCATAATTTTACAACTACCCTTTCCACTTCTATTAACAAGTTCTCTTTCGAGGTGTCCCATAAAAAGAATAATAGAACAACCAACCCTTGGTATGATAAAGAATGTAAAATTGCTAGGAA
>ML782019.1:796822-815185 GCA_009831015.1 Picea engelmannii | reverse complement strand
CCCCCATTGAGAGCATGGCTATGACTAGATACCTAATGTATAAGAACAAGTTAAACAACATGGAAGACAAGATGCTACCTAAAATTGCTTCAAAATCAAGTCATAACCACCATCGACTCAAGCGAGGATGGCATAAAGACACCCAGTCTTGGCTAAACTATTGGGGAATCATGGAAGAAACCATTTTGCAGAATAAAGATACTATTTTAAAAAAACGTCAAATCAAAATTTAAGGAAAAAATGTGGTGTGATAAAGAGTTAGAGGGAAAAAGAAAATTAAAGTATTATAAAGATGTAATCAACCCTAATCTAGAAGATCAAAATTGTCTATCTGTTTTGCCAAGTGTAAAGAAAAAAATAAACATTGTTAAGATAAGAACAAATTCTCACGAGCTCCATAGTGAAACTGGGCATTGGTCAATTCCTAAAACGCCATGGGATGAAAGAGTGTGTCACCTTTGTGACACTAAGAAGGTTGAAGATGAAAAACACTTTATCTTAGATTGTCCAGCCTATACCCATATCAAAATATTGATCACACTACCAACCTTCCTAACCTCTTAACTCAACAAAAGTATGGTGATATTGGAAAGCTTCTCTTAATGCTTTTCGAGCACATAAACAAAATTCTAAAGAATCACACGTAATCACTTACCCTCTTAAGGTTCGATAGATCAATTAGATCTTAATGAACATTAATCATCATTATCATCATCATCATCATCATCATCATATATATATATATATATATATATATATATATATATATATATATAAGAAAATCAAGTATAATTTGGAAATTTAAATTTAAACTATTTTTAAACTTGAGTTGGTTACATAGTTAGTCCTCTACGAACTACTAAATTACAATACTATTGTGGTTACATAGTTAGTCCTCTACGAACTACTAAGTTACAATACTATTTGATGATATGAATGAAATATATATTATTATTTATATATATAAAAGTGAATTCAATATTAATACTATGAATGAAATATATATTATTTGTAAGTGAATTTACATACTAACAATTATTAAATTACAATATTTTTTTGGTATATGAATGAAATATATATGATTATTTATTATTTATATATAAGTGAATTTATTATTAATATTATTTGAGTATATAAATAAAATATATATTATTATTTATTTATAAGTGAATTGTATATTATTTGAAATGTATAATATTAGAAATATATAAATAAATTCAATATTAATATTATTTGAGTATATGAATGAAATATATATTATTATTTATAGAAGTGAATTCAATATTAATGATTAGTTTAAATAGTTTGACTAATCATGTTAAAGTTATAATGATTAAAAAGTTATGAAATTATATATATATATGATTAAACAGTTAGATTATAATATTAAAAAAGTTATGATATTCAATGTCATAACTTTTTTAATCATTATATATTATATATATAGAAAATGTACATATTCATTTATTACAAATAATAAAAAATTATATTAATATTTTAACATTATTATTATTTTAATTTTATTTTTTAACCAATAATATATAAAAATGGATGTTATAATCTATTTAATATTGAATTGTAAAATTTAATATGAAATTATCTCTAGGTGCATTGTATATAGAGTAATTAGGTGTAGGAATTGTACATAAAGTAATTAGGTGCGTTTACAAACATGTGTTATGATGTAAAGTTCATACATTAAATAAAAAAAAGTGATCTACATAAAAATGAAAAAAGGGAATCATTATAATAAAATAAATCATAGATCCATTTTGTTGGGAGGTTTTTTAGATCATGTAAATGTCATTATACATTAGTTTAAATATAATAATATAAAGTCAAGTAGATAAATATATGTAATAAATGCATAAAAACACATAACGAATGATATAATGACATATTTTGATCGACTTAGGTGGGCTCGTTGAATTCCATTAGCTTTTGGAAACAAAGTCAAATACAAGCGACGAAAGAAACTAAATGTCGTGTGCATTACAACTCAATTGTTGTGTAGTGGCTTCGAACCACCTTCATGTCCATTCCATACGTCGAATATATTCATGGGTATCATTCTTGTTCGCAAATAAATGTTCTATCTAAAATAAATGTGCTCAAAGAGTTTGACGGAGGAAGACCAAGCAAATGGTGATTCAAACTTGTGAAAGGGAAGCGTGATAGTTTCCATCTCGAGGAAGAAAATTGAGATCCATAATGAATATAGTCACACTGTTACAAACATAATAAAAAATATAATAATTGTAATAATAAATAAAATCATTTAATTAAATCAATAGACACATACCTTTTCATCAAGAGGCACGTATCTTCTTACCTCGTGATCAATCAACGTTATATAGTAAACTGTCACGAGGGTAGTGTAGTCATCTTTTTTATTATTATCAATAAAATATCAATATTCAGAATTATTCATATTCTCGAGTGAATGGGTAGTGTAGTCATCTTCTTTATCATTATCAATAAAATATCCATATTCATAATTATTCATATTCTCGAGTGAATAACAATTTTCATGTTAAATTAACTGTAATTTTGTTTTCCTATACCTTCATAGATGAGTTGCTAGACGAACTCCATGGAGCTAAATACTTCTCAAAATTGGATTTAAGATCTGGGTACTACCAGATTCGAGTAAGATTAGAAGATGTACAAAAAACTGCTTTTCAAACACACGAAGGTCATTATGAGTTTAAAGTCATGTCGTTCGGTCTAACCAATGCACCAACTACCTGCCAAGCAACTATGAATCAACTTTTTCGCCCCTACTTAAGGAAATTCGTATTGGTCTTCTTTGATGATATTCTTATTTACAGTAAAAATTAGAAGGAGCATATGAAGCATTTAGAACAGGTATTTTCTCTCTTAGAGAAAAATCAGTTCTATGCAAAACTATCAAAATGTTCTTTTGGTAAAGAAGAAGTAGAATACCTTGGTCATGTCATATCTCGAGAAGGAGTCAAGGTGGACACTGAAAAAATCAAGGCGATCATAGAATGGCCCAAACCAAAGAACATATCAAAACTAACGGGATTCCTTGGATTAACGGGTTATTATCGAATATTTATCAAGAACTATGCTCATTTGACAACACCCTTGTCAAACTTATTAAAGAAAAAATTATTCAAATGGGATAGAAATGCACAAGAATACTTTGAAACATTAAAAGGGGTTATGTCGTCTACACATGTGTTAGCAACACCAAATTTTGAAAAACCCTTTGTAGTAGAATGTGATGCATCAGGAATTGGAACAGGAACAATATTAATGCAAGATGGCCACTCGATAGCATTTGAAAGTCGAAAGCTCAAAAAAAAGGAAGAGTTAAAATCTACCTATAATAAGGAAATATTAGCTATTATGCATGCCTTAGCTAAGTGGCGACAATATCTCTGAGGAAGCAAATTTTTGATACGCACTGATCACAATAGTCTCAAATACTTACTAAGACAAAAAACATTGTCCACAAAACAACAAAAGTGGATGGAGAAACTTTCCACCTTTTTTATGGAAATAATACACAAAAACATGAAAGACAAATAGTTGTTGATGCACTATCACGAAAATATGAGAAAGCAAAAGCATATGCAACAACAATAGTCATTTCAGATTGGTTGGATGAGATTCAAATTGAGTATGCCAAAGATCCTGAATCTAATTCCATAATCAACAACTTAGACCAAAACCCCAAATTTGAATGGAAAAATGACATTTTATGGTACAAGAACAAAATCTACCTAATTCCATCCTCAAAATTAAAAATGAAAGTCTTAAGGGAGTCGCACAGATCCCCAACATCAAGACAAGTGGGTTTTTTCAAAACCTACTATAATGCACGACAATCATTCTATTGCAAGGGAATGAATAAGGATATTCAAAATTTGTTGTTGAATGTGAAATATGTCAAAGGAATAAAATTGAAAATGTTATGACTCCATGATTACTTCATCCCCTACATATTTTTGAACAAACATGGGAAGAAATATCAATGGATTTAATTAAAAGGCTACCCATGTCTGATGGGAAGGATAATTTTTTTGTTGTGGTTGACAGATTAACCAAATATGCACATTTCATGGCGGTAAGAAAAACCGACTCAACAATACAAATTGCAGATGTTTTCTGCAAAAGCATTTATAAGTTACATGGGTTTCTGAAGGTAATTGTTAGCGATAGGGATGCAAAATTTAAAGGAAATTTCTGGAATGAATTTTGCAAAAATACATGAATATCTTTTAATATGAGCTCCGCCTATCATCCACAAACAGATGGTCAAACATAAATTGTAAATAAATGCTTAGAAATGTACCTATGGTGCTTTGTGATAGATAATCAAATAAATGGTATCAATGGTTACATTTAGCCAAATGGTGGTATAACTCTACATATCACACTTCCAATAAAATGACTCATTTCCAAGCATTATATGGTTATGAACCACCTAAATGGAAAGAGTTTGCACTAATTAATACTAAGGTCCAAGCAATAAAAAATAAGCTAGAGGAAGAACAAAAAATCATACAAATACTAAAATAAAACCTAGCAACAACTCGTAATCGAATGAAACAACTGGCAGACCAACATAGGTCAGAAAGAGATTTTGAAGAAGGCGATTGGGTGTTTGTACGACTTCAACCCTACAAACAATTATCCCTTAAGCAACAAGGGAAGAAAAAATTGGCTCCAAAATTATATGGACCCTTTCAAATTAACAAAAAAATTATCCAAATAACTTATAGATTGGAGTTTCCAGACAATTTTTGCATCCACAATGTCTTCCATGTTTCATGTCTCAAAAAAGTGCTTGGGAAAGCTCAACCAATGCAAACAAAAATCCTTGAATTCGATGACGAAGGAAAAATTATGTTAGAACCAGAAGGTATTCTCGCCACAAAGGAAATGGTGTTATGTTCCAGAACCATAAAGGAATATCTTATCAAATGGAAAAAACTTCCAGAACAAGATTCATCACGGGACTCCGAACAATTCCTCCGACAATACCAATCACTACCCTTGCTTTGATGACAAAGAAAAATCTTAAGAGGGTAGAAATGTTGTAAACATAATAAAAATGATAATAATAAATACAATAATTGTAATAATAAATAAAATCATTTAATTAAATCAAGAGGCACATACCTCTTCATCAATAGGCATGTAGCTCCTCACCTCGTGACCTGTCAATACTATATAGAACACTGTCACGAGAACAGTGTAATCATCTTCTTTATTATTATCAATAAAATATCAATATTCAGAATTATTCATATTCTCCAGTAAATAACAGTTTTCATGTTACACACACCATGTTGGACAAAGGCCCTGAAGCCTAATCTCCATTAGAATTTATACTGCGATGATATTGTTTCATGCTACCCAATTGCACAAACGATTACAAGCCTGATTGTGTTCTCCAAAGATGTTGATTGAAGTAATGAATCCACGAGTAGTTCGCAACGTGAAGAAATCGACTATATTGACAATTTTAAATCATAGTCGCAGCCAAAAGATAAGCCTTCCTGACTCTTCGGTGGGACAAAAATGTCAATCGACCAAATGTGGTTCCCATAGATGTGGAAAAGGGGATCCATGGAGGGGAATGCATGAAGGTCGCTAGTAGTACGGTCAAAATATTTTATTTGGTCCACAAACACGTTTGATAGAAGGCCAAGTCGGTCAAGAGATGGTCGATATTGGGGTAGTTGACGTCAACTAATAATGAGATGGAGTGGCCTTGTACATGCAACATGGTGGTCGAGTAGTGGTCGACCAAACATAAAATAGATTAGCGGTCGAACAAATAAATAATTGACCAAATATGAAAAATAAATGGAAAAATAATATATGCGCATGGAAATATCATTTATATATTTTATTCCTAAGACATTGGAACCTTGAAAACAAATCGTTTCCAGGTGTGAAGTTGTCAAGTTTACTTATGATTGATCTGGGATTCCGTGGGGTATCAAATATCGTGGAAAAAAATAAAGTGGTTTGATAATAATTTGAGACAATAATCGTCCATGATGTAGTAAGTGATTTCTTACAAAGGTTATTTCTCAAGAGAGGTTGAGCTTTGGGTCATGCCCAGGTACGTTGAAGATCATGTGGCCTCATCCACCCATTTAATTGTAGAGAGTTAGTTGAAGATATTTTGTATAGGTCAATGTAAAGGGATCGATTCGACCTCAATCGGCTAGAACGTGCAATAAGTTTATTAGAGATATTATATTGAGCCATGACACAAAGCCAGATCAATGTACTTTGACTTGTATCATCTTTCGCTAGATCTCTAATGTTGGATGGCCAACTCGACTTTCGCTAGATCTCTATTGTTGGATGGCCAACTGTAATGTCCCTTTCCCAGTCATGACTCTAGGAGGAGCGACTCAGTAGCCTATATTGATTCCCATAGGCTATAGTTGGGAGAACAATGGAATAAAATACTTGTTTAGTGTCATTTACCTGAAAATCCTAAGTTGAAAGTGACATTAAGTAATAAAGTGGAAAAAGGTGATTAAGTGACTTAAAAGACAATTAAAGTCAAAACTTAGGAAAAGTCACTTTAATTAAATAAAGTGAACAAGGAATTAGAATGAGGATCAAGTATAAAGGGGAGGATAACCCTAATTCTTCTCATTATCGAATATTGTGATTGAGAATTAGATTGCAGAGAGAGGTCAAGTGACTTTGTGGACTTTTGTGGATTTTGAGGGAGAAACCACCATAGTGATTGATTTCAGTGTTGGAAGACACACCCTAGTTAGTTGGGAGGATCATCCAAATTCTCCATCATTCTTCAGGATTGTAGTAGATACAACATTGGATCCATTCAAAGGGATTCACATCAGTCAGGGAGGTTCAAAGACTCTCCCTTGGTGCTTGGAGCGTGTGGGACTTATATGATTGATCCAGAGGGAGTTGTAGAGGTTTAGGAGGGACACTATCCCATAAAACATCAATATCTTTGTGTATTCTCAGTCCATGCAACATATTTCACTATGCATGCAACATATCTTCCATCCAATAGCATATTTGGACTTGCGTGCGACATATCCACACTCACATGTAGCAGATTTGATATTTCCTTTACTTGCATGTACAAACCTATCCACAAGAGGTCCGCCATTCATCAATGACATGATTTGCAACGTATTTCCATTGCATGTAGCGTATTCTCAGTGCATGCAACATATTTCACCTTGCATGTAGAGTATCTTCCATCCAATAGCATATTTCCACTTGCATGCGACAAATCCACACTCACATGTAGCAGATCTGGTATTTCCTTTACTCGCATGTAGCAGATCTATCCACAAGAGGTTTTCCATTCATCCGTGACAACATTTGCAATGTATTTCCATTGCATGCATCGCATTCTCAATGCATGTAGCATATTTCACCGTGCATGCAAAATATCTTCCATCCAACAACATATTTAGACTTCCATGCAACAAACCCACACTCGCATGTAGAAGATCTGGTATTTCCTTTGCATGCATTTGTATTCTAGGTTAGACCTGGACTTATAAAGACCAATCTGAATAATTTTGAGCAGTTTAGCATTGTTTTGCTTATATTCTAGTATTCCATTTATTGTAATTTCAGTCTTTACCATTAATGCAATAACGAACATTGTTTCGACAAAAAAACTATTTTCATGCAGTGAAAACAAGGTTAAAACCCCAAACATTATGAGAATAAACTAAATCGGATCCAGAATCCTTGAAACCACATTCAAAAACCCAAAGAAACTTCAATCAGATAGCCAAATCAATATTTGGGATATTTCATCAACCCGACTGAAAGAATCATAAAGAAGCCAAATGAGGAAATAAGTACTAGAAGACGAACAAGTTAACCTCAACGTGTCATCATTTTCGAAGAAATCATATATAGTTAACAAGGAGTATTCTACATGTCATTGAAGTTAGAATTCCAAAAACTTAGAGTTTTCAATCAAGTTCAAGTTGCTTTTGGGATCTCAAAAATAGTCTTATATCAAAGGTTAAGTGTCTTCTATACAAAGGAAATAGGTCTTTAAAAATATATATATATTTGCATAAAGCGTAAAATGCTATGCATATAAATATTACATGAAGGATACTTAATAAGAGTCAAGTGTATAGTCCAGTCGAGTTGAATCATAGTAGTTGAGTCAACTCATAGTAATTGAGTCGACTCATGGTGTAGTCTAGTCGAGTCTGTAGTCTAAGTCAAGTCGACTCAAGAGTCGAGTCGGAAATTAGTTTAGTCCAAAAAATAAAAATGATCTTTTTTTATATTGTCAATTGAGTCAGTCGTATTGAGTCAAGATTTAATGTAAAATCTGAGATAGAAACAAACTTTAAAGGAACAAGGGGGTTAAACCTGAGTCATTAAAGCCATGAAATCCTCTCCACTGATGTAATGTAAGTCTATACTTATCTGACGCGATTGGTTTCTTGCCGACGCCAGTCAATCCCTAGTCGATAGAATTTAATTGAAGTCTGTAAAATCCCGATACCTACAAAAAGAGTCTCTAAGTCATAGTAGGGTCCAGTCAGTTGAGTCCTAGTCAAATTGAGTTATGATCACAAAGTAGATTCCTAGAATTGAGTCATAATGAGTCATTCTTCATGTAATAAAAATTGCAGACTCCAAACCAAGAGCAACAATTCGACTAAGCAGTATAGACATTTGAGGACTTGATTTAAATATTGAGCATCGACAAAGAATTTTGTAGCAATCGATTTGAGCAGATTAATCACAATTATTTTTTGCAGTAGTTGATTGAGAAAAGTAGTAAAACACAGTTGAATGCATTCAACAAAGAGACATATCATGTCACACACACACACACATAAGAGGTTAATAGACAACATGATGACACCATAACGATTGAACTGGTTGAGCCCCTTGGTGTAAAAATTGTAGAATAGTTCCCTGGGTTGTGACCTCGAAAGCCAGAAAGAAGAGAAATGGTAGGTTGGAAGAAGCGTGGTGCTCCAATGTAAGGTGTGTATAGGGGAAATATAAGCATAGGATGAGACAAGAACTTCTCCGAAGGAATGATGGTGTAACAAGAGAGTCAAGAGGACCATTGTTGGAGACTCACTAACTGAACAAGCATTTATCATATTGAAGACGAAGGCTAAAGAGTAATAAATTATTTGCACACTTGCTCAGGACGAGCAAGGAATTGAGTGTGGGAGATGTTGTGAGGCCTTTTAGGCCATGTAAATGTCATCATACATTAGACTAAGTATAAGAATGTAAAGTCAAGTAAATATATGAACATGTGTAATAAATGCATAAAGGAACATAGAAAATGATTAGTTGGAGCAGGTACAACCGCTCTAACCATCCCTCTATTGTATAAATACCTATAAAGACAGAATAAAAACTCAGATGGATATCCTTCCCTAAATTATCTCTTGTTTGTTGGGTTGTGGGTGTTCTTGATGTGCTTCACGATGTAGTCTCTCCTTGAATGACAAGTAATCTAGAATATTACAACACATCTTAACTTTAAATCTATCAAGTGTCGAGAGGGATTGCATTCTGTTAAGGTGCAAACCATTTCTAGAGTGAAAGGTTGAGGAAATGTTTGCACCTCAAGGGATTTGATTCCTCTCAATACTTGATAGATTCATAGTTAAGATGGATCTATGATGGTATATTCTTTATAGATAAACTGCAATCAGGGGTAGTATCTTGTCTCATGTATGTGACTAAGGCTATATACTACTTGAAAGCACATCACTCCATTAGAGGTAGCCTTGGTGATGATCACAGGGGACATTGGCTTTCTTGTGAATACTATCTAGGCTAAAACCGCCTCTTGGTCCTAGAGTAAAACCTAAAACTGCTTTTGATTGACTAAGAGTTGGTTTTCCTTGGATGAAAGAAAACAAGTGAACGACCCAAAACCCAAAGGCATCTTGCAAGAATGAAAACCTGCCCCCCTTATGCACTACCAATAAATTATTTCAAGTGACATGATTTTACTTAAATAACAATAATAAAATAAATCATATCCATGAATAGTAAACACTTATGATTATCCTCAATACCTATTAACAACATAATAAGTTTTACCACATTTTAAAATAAAAATTTTAAAAATAAAAATTAAAACAATTTAAAAAAAATTAAAGAACACAAAATTATGTCAAGATATTTTTAACATATTGGTAATGACATCTAATCGATGGCATGTGGGAAAACTTGATAAGAAAATCAATCATTTTTGATAGTTATGAAATAGATTACTTAATTGGAATAGGTAAACCCATCACCATTTCAAAAGCTATTATTGATATTCCCGAACTTCACTTTACAGAGTATTCTACGACTAAGACTACAAATATCACTTTCCACTACTCATTCCCACTTCATATTATAATGTTGTGGCGGTTCAAATTTATCAATTATTATGACTTCTGCCGACCAAAGATCATCTTTATTTCATTATCACTTTTAAAATATATAATACATAGCCTTTATAATTTTAAATTTTATTTAATTTTCATTTTCAGACACCTACCAAATTTATCAATTATTATGACTTATGCCCACCAAAGATTAATTTTATTTCATTATCACTTTTATAATATATAATACATAGCCTTTATAATTTTAAATTTTATTTAATTTTCATTTTCATGCACCTACCATTTAATAAGATATTTTCTTTCGATCATATACTTACAGTGCTTAAGCACACATATATATTACTTTATAAACTTGTTAGAAATGTTATCATGAAAGTCTTTGATGAGTATTTAAAAGATTGTAAAATAAATAATTACAAAGTTTTTACTAAAAGATTTTTACTAAAAGAAAAGTTTACACTTTTTTAAATTTAAAAAAAAAATTAGAGGTAAATTTTAATTTGAAAAATTAAAGAAAATAAAACATTTTTTTGAATGATATAAATTTATATTTTAAAAAGCTTTATAGATTCCTTAATGTTGTGGACAACATTCAAATTCTTTTTTTTTCCCAGGTTATAAAGCTAGGGAAACCCCCCGAGTACTTTCCCTCATTTCGAGGATGATACCTAGGATAAACCAGGACCTCATTTAGAGGATGGTACCTAGGGTAAATCAGTGCACAAGGACGATAAAAAATATGGCTCAAATCCATTATAATAATATACTCGTTATGAGCTCAACATGTCACTTGCACGAATTGAACCTGGGTGGGGAGGATAACAATCATTCCTCACAAGCACCTAAGCTAAACCCAATTGTCTGACAATAGTCAAACCCTTGTTACAAAGGAAGATGTTTTTACTTTAAAAGACATAGATCTTGGGGTTAAATGACCCACGAATAAGAAAAATAAGGACATCAAATGCTATCAAGCTAAAATCCTAAAAATTGGAGGACTTGTCTTCATCCCTAATTCAAAAGATCTCAATCTAGTAGTTAAGTATGTTTTTCCTAAACTATGGATTCAAAGCCTCATTTTTCCTATTTTTAAAAACATGGATAAAAAAAACCACTCTAATTATGAGACCATTATGATAAGCCAACTTCTAGCCAAGTTATATGGAATTATTTTGGAAAAGTCGAAGATTAGCATATGGTTAGAAAGTCAAGAGAAAAGGGCTAAAGGTCAGGTTAGTTTTAGAAGCTATCATTCCACTGCAGACCACCTAGTTACACTTAGGATCATCAAAGAGGAATGCCAGAAATATAAAACTAATCTCCTTTGTTGCTTCATTAAATTTAGGGAAGAATTTGACACGGTGCCTAGAATTGACCTTTGGAATATATTAGAAGAGCCAAAGGTTCTATGGAGTTTAGAGCTACTGCAATAAGGTTGTACGATATTGTTTTTGTAAGTTCAAGAACATTGAAGGTTGGTTGGAAGTGATTAATTGTAATATAGGAGTTAAGCAAGGATGTCCCTTGTCCCCCACTCTCTTTGGCATTTACATTGAAAAGTTAGAGGCGTGTTTGGAAGAAGCAAGTTGTGCTAGCATTAATTTAGTTGGAATAGGCGTCATCCTTTTTCTTTACACTAATGATATTGTTCTTATGGGGACATGTCTCTCTGATCTCGACAAGCAAATAAAAATTCTCGAGGATTTTTATTCTACCACGAGTATGAAAATAAACATAAAAAAAACAAAGGTTATGATTATCAAATATAAAAATACCACTTACGTTAATTTTGCGTATCATAATAACAACTTAGAGGAAGAGGAAGTTACTTCCAAATATCTCAAATTCAATCTTCATAACAAGCTTAATTGGAACTGTAGAATTGAAAAAAGGATTAATGGAGTGTGGAAAGCCTATTTTTGTCTTGAAAACAATTGTAAATTAGTCGGCTTTTGGTTGTGGATAAAAATACTCTTTGAGACTTGCGATCCTTATTATATTATATGGATGTGAAGTTTGGAGTTGTAGTTGTTGGACTACGATTTCTGTTAGACCAAAACCTGCAAGCGTTAGTCTTTGCCACAATCTTAGGAGTTAGGATCCACAAGAGGGGGTTAACCCATGTCAAAACTCGTAGGAAGCATTGAGCCCAATGTCCAATAATATCCCCCCTAGTGCGTGTTGGGTGAGTTTCAAACTCGAAACTTGTCACTCTAATACCATTTGTTGGACTATGATTGTCGTTAGACCAAAACCTGTAGGCGTTAGTCTCTGCCACAATCGTCGGGGTTAGGATTCATGAGAGGAGGTTAAACCATGTTGTGAAACTTGTGGTAAGTGCTGAACCCAATGTCCAACAGTATCATCTCAAGAGAATTATGGAGAAATATTGAGGAAATCCAAAAGCATTTTATAGTTTATAATCCCAAAATTAAAACAATGTGCCCCATCCTTCCCTCCTCATATAAGCATGTCTTCCCCCCATTGACAATATGAATATAGACTAGGTACCTAATGTACAAGCAGAAGACAACTAACATGGAAGAAAATAGGCTTCCTAAGATTGCTTCAAACCCTAATCAAACTCACCTACACCTCAAGAGGGCTTGGCACAATGATGCAAAGTCTTGGATAATTAATTTGCATAGTATTGATACCATTAAAAATACTATTACATCTAAATTTAAGGAGAAACTATGGTACAATAAAGAATTAAAGGATAATATAAAATTAAGATAATATAAATAGAACATTAACTGTAATCTAGAAGATCAAAAATATCTTTCTATTTTAGCTAGCGTAAATAAGAAAATCAACATTGCTAAAATAAGAATGAACTCTCACAAATTCAATAGTGAAACATGGTGTTGTTGGATTACTAAGAGGGGGGGTGAATAAGTAATAGAGCAATTTAATCCCTTTTAACCATATAATGAGGCATTATCATCCAATAACTGTAGAGTAAATAAACAATGAACAAATGAACAATCATGCACATACACACTACACCAGTGTTTTACGTGGAAATCCAAATTGGGATAAAACCACAGAATGCTTTTTCTTATATGTCTTGAAGAATTACATTCATTAGAAGCACCAACTTCCTTTGTTTTCCAGCTGCAACAGGAAGGAGGCTCCAACCCCCTAGTTTCTCAGGCTACAACCTGAAGGAAGCTCCAACTGCCCAATTCTCTGGCTACAACCAAAAGGAGGCTACAACCCCCTATGTTCTCCGACTACAATCGGAAGGTGGCTACAACCACCTGTCCTTGCCCCATCCAACCCCCTGAAGTAGAAGTAGAATGATGGAACCACTGTCACACTATCACTGTGAGATATATTGCTATAAACCTGTACCAATAAATCTGAACCATGCATCAACCTGTACCTTAACCTGTAATCAACCTGTACCATAAACAAGTGTATCAACCATACACCAACCTGTACCAAAGAACCTGTAATCAACTTGTACCATAAACAAGTGCATCCAACCATGTACCAAGTATCTACCAATCATGTGTGTCAACTACTCATCAACTATGACTCATCAATATGTACCAACATCATCAACTATACACCTCATGTATGTGCCAGCTCATCAACTACTTGTCTCAACCATGTACTCAACATGTACCTCAAACAAAATCCCTCATCAATTTCATCATCCAAATATGATTTGTAGCTCTATAATATACCTAGTGTATATGATAACATTCCTGCAAACCCTCCTTAACTTTAACAACAAGAGACTAGCATTTTCATCAAACTTTTCTTTAGTCTCACATGCCTAGTTTTGGATTAGTCAACAACCCTGACTTGAAGTAATCATAACTTTGTACCTGTAATGTATAAAGATATGAAACTGATATACAATGTTCTTCAATGTGTTTTATACAATTCCTCCAAGTGTCACTACTTGGGACCTCTCAGAAAAGGAGTTATAGAAAAAATGAAATACCTTGCTAAATTTTGGCTTATTCTAGAGAGCGACCTTGTAGAGCGTGCCCCGAATGGAATATTTGTTGAAATGATCTAAAACTATTCCACAGAATACTACGGATTGTACCCTAACCAACACATTTTGTTTCACTGAATTTGGATTTGTTATGAAAAAGTTATGACATTTTTACCCGAAACACCTGTTTTTTATTAGTTTCAGGAATAGCCACAAACCCTATTTTCCATGGAGTGTAACTCCAAAAATACAATGAACCACAAGATGAATTGCTTACCACAGATACATGGGTGTGTTTTCTCAATGTCATAGAAATTTCACGGTCTGAATCATTATAAAAAAAAAATTATAGCGAAAATGGTGAGATGACCTGTAAATAACATACCTTAGAAAGCACCATCAAAAGAATTTATCCTTCCTTGCATTTCAGCCTTATTTTCTTCACCTTCCCTCAAAATTTCAGCTTAGATATCCTTGGTTACCTCATACACCTATAGATATTCAATATGCTCAATTGTATCTAAAATGAGAGAGCCTTGCCTCTTATTTATACTCTCCAAGTAGCTTCCTTAAAAACATCTTCTAGGTCACTTGGCCCCACTTTCCTTATTTTAGGGTTAACCAATTTCTAATTTCTCCATTAAATTTATTATTGAAATAATTTATTTTGTATTCACTTTGAATTATAATACACTCATTACTTAACTTTATTATTTACCTTTTAAAATCTCTTAAACCACTTTGACTACTTTGACCTTTTGGGGCTTCTAGATGACATATGAGGGTCCTCCAACTTCGTAAGGCCATAACTCTCAAATCGTGAGGAGTTATGTGACATTCCACATACCACCAGAAATGACATAAAATGTACTATCCATATAGAATAGTATTATCTAAAAATTTATCATAACTCATACCATTATCCATCAAACAAACTTGGGTCCATTACCCAAACCTGGGGTCTCCAACTTCTCATGGCCATAACTCTCTAACCATGAGGGGTTATGTGACGTTCCACATACCATCGAAAATGGCATGACAAGCACTATCCATATAGGATATTTTCCCTAACAAATTCACTTTCCTTCATCTCATTATTCCACAATTAAGCATGGGTTCTCTTACTCCGCAAAGCGTCTTCCCGTGAGGGCTTTCACCATAAGGGGACCACTTTGGAGTTCATTCATATTTAATTCTTATCAACCATGACAAGACAATAATGAGTCATCTTTACGTCAAACAATATTAGTTCCATTACCCAAAACTTTGTGTTGCGGGGCTTTCTTCAAGGGTTGACATCAATGACAACCAACCTTAATCAATAATACCCCCCTTTGGCATTAATGAAAACACTCTGATGCAATACTAAAATCATATCACTCATGCTCCCCCTAGAACCATGCCTCTGTCCTCTGTATCTGATAAATTTTCCTCTGTCCTCTCCATCTGATAAATCTGCTCCCTCTGGAACCATGCCTCTGTCCTCTGCATATGATACATCTCTTCCCCTTTGTCATCAATGACAAAGGTATCTTTCCATCCGGGGTTGCTCCCCTTGACTGAACTGTCCTATTATGGTGGTTCCTCATGTACATCTAAGACATATAAGATAAGCATTCAAAAAACATTCAAAAAGCATTCATTTTGGAGTAGAAATAACTCCAAGTCTTTGGCGAAGATATTCAAAGGCTTCCCGTGGAAGTCATTTTGTAAAGATGTCTGCCACTTGTTCTTTTGTTCCCACATACTCAACTCTGATGTTCTTTTCTGCAACCTGTTCCTGTAGAAAGTGATAATTTATTGGAATGTGCTTCGTCTTGGAGTGCATCACCGGGTTTTTTGAGATACTGATGGCACTTGTATTATCACAATATTTTGGAATGGGATCATCATACTCAGCCTGTATATTTGTCAAAGTTTGTTTCATCCAAATAACATGTGTACAACATGCTGCTGCTGTAATATACTCTGCCTTGGCTATAGATAGAGATACTAATGATTGTTTCTTGCTTAGCCATGATACCAAACACTCACCTAAGTAGAACGTTGCTCCACTAGTGCTTCGTCGGTCATCAATACAACCTACCCAATCTACATCTGTGAAGGCAATAAGTGATAGATCTTTTCCTTTTGGATACCATAATCCAAACTCTTATGTTCCTTTGAGATATCTGAAAATCCTCTTTACTACTAATACATGTAATTCCTTTGGTGCTGCTTGAAATCGTGCCACCTGTCTAACTGCTTGCATTACATCTGGTCTGGATGTTGTCACATATAGTAGGCTACCAATAATTGACCTTTATTGCCTCTAATTTGTAGACTTCGAATCATCATCTTTGCTCAACTTACAACTAGTTTGCATGGGAGTGATAACTGGTTTGCAATCTTCCATTCTGAACCTCTTTAGCATTTCTTTGATATACTTGGTTTGAGAAATAAAAATTTCTTGATTTCTTTGACATATCTAAAGTCCCAGAAAGAAGGATAGTTTTCCAAGTAACAACATTTCAAATTCATTTTGCATGTCTTTTGAAAATTTATGTCTTAACCTGTCATCATCACTACCAAAAATAATATCATCAACATAAACTTCAATTAATAAAATATTACTTTGAATTACCTTTATGTAGAGGTTGTTGTCTGCACTTCCTTTTCTGAACTCTACCTACTGCAGATACTTATCTAGTTTGGAGTACCATGCTCTAGGAGCCTGTTTTAGACCATACAAGGCATTCTTTAATTTACATACATAGTCTATGTTCTCTGACAACTGAAATCCTTCTGGTTGTTCAATGTAGACTTCTTCTTCAAGTTCCCCATTCAAAAAAGATGATTTATGTCCATCTGATATACTTTAACATTTTTGGAGCATGCATAAGCTAAAAGTAAACAGTTTGCTTCCATTCTGGAAACTGGGGAATATGTCTCTTCAAAGTCAATTCCTTCAATCTATGCATATCCTTTACATACCAATCTAGCTTTGTTCCTTGTAAACTGTCCATCTTCATTCAATTTATTCTTAAAAAACCATTTTGTGCCAATCACATTCTTATTCTTTTGTCTTGGAACCAATTCCCAAGTGTCATTTTTCTCTATTTGATCCAATTCTTCATCCATGGCCTTATTCCAAAATTCATCCTTGCTGGATTCTTCAAAACAGTTTGGTTCAGTTGTAGATAAGAGTGCTAGGTGTGTTTGTTCTGGTGAATGGATTTTTCTTCTAGTCTCAACTCTTGCATCTTTGTTTCCAATAATTTGATCTGAAGGATGATTCTTCTGTACTCGTTTTCTAGGTGTCTTTGGAGATACTTTCTAAACTTTCTCTTCTACTTCTGTCGGATTCTCTTCATCTTCCTCTTCTACTTCTTTTTCATCTTCTTCTTCGAAAAGTTGTTCCATTGATTTGTTTTCTTCTTCCTTTGATTCTGGTATGCCTGTTTCATCAATTGTTACGTTGATGCTTTCCACAACTTTGATTGTAACACTTGTATGATTTCCTTGTACTTGAGTAACCAACAAGTATTCCTTTGTCCACACGAGAGTCAAAATTTTCCATTCTACCATCTTCTCTTTGATGTAGCATTTGCTTCCAAAAACTCTGAAGTGGTTCACATTTGTTGGTCTTCCTTTACATAGCTCGTAGGGAGTTTTATCATTGTTGTTTCTGAGAATTACTCTGTTTTGAATGTGAACTATTGTATGCACTGCCTGTGTCCAAAATATATCTATCAATTTGGAATCCATTAGAATTGTTTGAGCCATTTCTTGTACTGTCCTGTTCTTTCTTTCAACAACTCCATTTTGTTGAGGTGTTCTAGAAATGGAGAATTGTCTTTTTATTCCATGATTGCTACAGTAGTCCATAAATTTCTTTGAAGTGAACTCTCCTCCATTATCAGATCTCAAACATTTGATTCTTGAATCCATCTCATTTTCAACCATTTCCTTATAGATCTTGAAGTTTTCAAAAGCTTCTGACTTGTTCTTGAGAAAACAAACTGCAGTCATTCTTGT
>ML782019.1:752896-786933 GCA_009831015.1 Picea engelmannii | reverse complement strand
AAGAAACATTTGGATGGTTTGTCATATAGTTGTTGCTCCTTTAGTAGTTGTAGCACCTTGTCAACATGTCGCACATGATCCTCCCAAGACTTGCTATAGATTAGTATATCATCAAAAAATACTAACACAAATTTTTGAAGGAATGTCTTGAAAATGGAATTCATCAACCCTTGGAAAGTGGAAGGTGCATTTGTAAGCCCAAAAGGCATGACCAAAAATTCATAATGGCCTTCATGAGTTTGGAATGTTGTTTTTGGGATATCTTCTTCCTTCATTCTAATCTGATGATACCCTGAACATAGATCCAATTTTGTGAAATAGATTGCTCCATGTAGTTCATATAACAATTCATCAATGACGGGAATAAGAAACTTATCTTTAATAGTGATCTTGTTGATCTCTAATCTGGACACATATGCCATGAGCTATCTTTCTTGAATACCATTACCACTAGTGCAGAGTAAGAACTTTGGCTAGGTCTAATAATGCCAGCCTCTAACATTTCTTCAACCATGTGCTCAATTTCACTTTTCTGGGCATAAGGGTATCTGTATGGCCTAATGTTAGGAGGAACACTCCTAGGAATTAGGTGAATTTCATGATCATGATTTCAAGTGGGTGGAAGACCTTTGGGAATATCTTCAAATAATTTTGAATGCTTATCAATGATCCCTTGGAGATCTTGAGGAATATATGGCTTAGATGTTTGAACATATAGTGAGCATAGTTGTGCAATAACGCCTTGATGCCCCTTTTTCAATAATTTTGTCATGCCATTAGAGCTTATCACCTTACTGGGTTTCCCTGTGATACCTCTTAACTCAATTTCTTTTCCTTCCAATGAAAATTTCATGAAAATTTCATGAAAATTAAAAGCCACTGCTCCTAATGATTGTAACCATTGGATTCCTAGTACAACATCAACACCACCCATGGGTATAGAAATCATTGGACTATTCATTACATATTCCCCCATAGTAAGATTGATCTTATTGCATTTTTCAGAGAAATTGATAGTTCCTCCATCTGCAATCATTACTTGAAACTCTGGCGTTGTATATACAAAGCAATTGAGAGCTTTGGCTAATTTATGGTGAATGAAATTATGAGTACTTCCAGAATCAATTAGGACTATTACCTTTTTCTTTTTGACGTATCCTTCGATATTGAGAGTTTGAGGAGTGCTAATTCCAACCAATGCATTATACGATATCGTGGGAGTCAACTCTTCCGACGAAATTGCTTCTGCGTTTTCATCTTGAGATGGTTCTTGTTCTTGTTCTTCTTCCTCTTCACAATCTATGTAGAATAATTTCTTCTCACCACACTTATGTCCCTTACTGTACTTGTTGTCACAATTAAAGCATAACACTTTTTCTTTTCTTTCCTCCAATTGTTGAGGTGCCAACCTTGTAGGTTGAGGTGTTTTAGAAGAAGCAGCATTATTCTCTCTATAGATGTTGGGATTGGTCCTTCTAGTAGCCATATCCATATTTTTACTTTCAACATTTCTTGCCACCTTAAATGCATTCTCCAATGGTTTGGGTTCCCAAAGGAGAACCTCATGTTGAATGTTATCCTTTAAATTTCCTATGAATACATCAATCAAGTGCTCATCTAGAATATCTATTACCTTTATATTCAATCTTTGGAAGTTCTCAGTGTGCTTTGTAAATGAACCCTTTTGCTTGAGATTTATCAATTGGCTAAAGAAGGCATTGTTCCTTGTATCCTCATAGTGTGCTATCATTTCTTCCATGAAAATTGTCCAAGTGACGAATGATTTGCGAGAGCAAAGCCATCGATACCATACAAATTGATTGGGTTCTAAATATAAAGAAGAAATTCGTAATTTTTTTGTATGTGGCACATTATGTAGATCAAAGAATTGCTCCATCTAAAGTATCCATGTGATTGGGTCCTTGCCATCAAACTTCCTTATATCGATCTTAGGGACGTGGTTGGTCTTCAACTCAAAGTTTGAATTTCTCCATTCTTGATTCACCTTCCTTGTGTCCTCATCATGAATTTCATAGGATACATTTTCACTTTCAGGTGTCCTCTCTATTATGAAAATTTTCAATCCTTCCATGATCTCCCCTTTTAAACCCTCTATCATCTCTTATAGTTCATATTTTGTTGTTGTCTTATTTTGTAAATCATTTATGCCCCTACGCATTTGTTCACCTTCATCAAGAGTCCATGTAGGATTATCTAGAGTCTTATTTGGTGTATAAGTTCCCTTTTTGGGTAGCATGTTGGCCAAGTATCACTTTTGAACCTTGATTTTGAGGTGGTTCTGCTAGACAATATTTCTTTTGCTGTATCTCCAAAGTTCGACCCTTCTAGGTATGAAAATTTATTTTTTGTAGTTCTCTGATATTTCTTCTCTATAATGCCACAGGTCTGATCAAAATTGGATGTGCCAAGTGGAATTTATGATAACTTTCCCACAACTTGATGATTTTTGGCCTTTCCAGGAGATGTCACTTGTATAGCATGCCCCACAAAAAATCATTGATATAAAATTCTGAAACTCGTATCAGAAATACTACAGACTATCAACTATCCAATGCAACTAGTCTCACTCAATTTGGATACTCTAGGAAGAAGTTATGATTGTTTTACCTGGAACACCTTCTTGAGACTAGTCAAGATGACTAGTCAGATACCCTATCTTCCACAAGGTGTATCTACAAATGTAAGATGACCCAGAAGCTGAAATTTTAACCAAAGATACCTTACTAATTTATGTGAATAGCCTCCATATTTCTAGGTCTGAAACGTTACATAAAAAATTGTATAGAAAAAATTCCGCAATGACTCAGTTTAGGATTATTCCAGGAGATGAAATTTTAACCCAACGTACCTTGATCCGTATACTAAATATCCTTCAAGCCGTTCCTTCTAAAACGTTGTAGAAAAAGAGTTATAGTGAAAATTCCAAGGTGTCTCAGATGTAGCAGCGAAACCCCAAGACCTTGAGCTCTGATATGATATGTTAAGAACCAAATATCAATATAGCATAGAAAAACCTCAGAATAAGTACTCAATGCATTGAAAAAGAGAGAAATTAAGATAATAAGCCTCTTTGAGGGGGAAACCTCGTTATGCCCACATAAATATACAATTCCAAGATGATTCCAAATGAAAATGTCTCCTTGGTATATATAGGAGACTAGGAGGTATAATTACAACTAATGGAATAAATACAACATAAATAAAAAAACATTACTAATGTAATATGCCCCCATTAAGGGGTAATGAGCCAATATTAGGGCTTAACATTTTACCACCAGCAAATTCCCTAAGTCCCGAAGTCTCGAAGTGGACATGAGTCGTCCAATCTGAAGAACAATTAAAGAGCATTCTCAACTGTTGAAGATTATGGGCACACGTCTATTATTCGGGAGATTTGTAAAGAGGTTGGAAGTTGCGAAGGATGAAGTCCCGAATTCCCGAAGTAAACGAGAATCATCAATCTCATCAAGAGATTAAAATGTGACTGTTGATTTTGGTAAGTGATCAAGCATTCGCTCTGCCTAGTGCCTGGTCACCGCCTACGGTCATATGGAATAATATAAATAAAGGTAAAAGATAATGCATCGCTTAAGTTAATAAGCCCATGGTTTTGTGATGTCGGTCATATGTAAATGGTTTGAAGGAAGCGCCTCATCAGAACTTGATTTCTGCAGTATTTGCAAAGATTATGGCTGAGTTAAATGAAGAGGTGCGATGGTCCAAACGAAAGAACACAATACTTTATATCTCACACCAGATTGAAGATTATATAAATGATATAGAGTGGTGAGAAGAAAGTGTCTCTGCAGTCCGTTGAAGAATATCAAAATGGAAGCAGAGTCCAAGAAGAAGAACTGTTAGTTCTAAGGTGCCTGCCAATGTCTTATTGAAGATCAAGAACATAAGGAGACAGAGCAATAATTATGCAATCCATTGTATGATGCAGAAGTTTTCCAGATTAAGAAATTAAGGGTGGTTGGGTGGTGCAAGGGCAGGTTGGAGCTTGCAGGGAAGTAGGTGCTTCCTTGTCAGTTGTAGTTGACTAAACAGGGGGTCAAAGCCTCCTACTAGTTGGTGCTGGTGAACAGGGATGTGGGTGCATCCTTCCAATTGTAGCTAGTAAATAGGGTGTCGAAACATCGTTTCAGTGGTAGCTGATAAACTAGGGGGTTGTAGCCTCCTTCTAGTTGTAGTTGGTAAATGGGGTGTGGAAGAATCCCTTTAGTCATAGATGAAGAAACTTGGGTACAATATCTCCATCAAGTTGTAGCTTGAAAACAGTTTTGTAAAATAACAATTTATTAATGAGAAAATAGTTGGTGGTTTTCCCTGTTGGGTTCCACTATAAAATTATGTGTTCATAAGGGTTTGTTTTTCATCATATATAGATTAATTGAATAATTAATGTATGTGATTAATATAGATGAAATTAAAAAGAAAAAATAGGCAATACTGATTCACCCCCCCCGCCACCACTCTTAGTATTGCTGGATATTCCATCAATCATCGTCACCATATATACATATTTGTTTTGTATTTTTTTCCAAAAGAAAAATACTTTATATTTTGAGATAAAATATACATATTTATGTCGATTAACATGACTTCTGATTTTCATCACTATCCTCTTTCCCAACATCATATACAAGCCTGAGTACATCGAAGAAACCCATATAGGAAATCATTAATTTTTTTTACCCTTCACACAATTTAACCAGTGCAAAAACTGAATCTCAAGTCTATCTTTCTGAAGAAAAATTTAAACAAAAACAATATTCCTCCTCCAAGTGGAGATTGTCTTGAAATTCCTGAATGATGAAAAATCCATTGTCCAACATTAAAGCGTCGATATATAAATGATCAACTGAGGATTTTAATTCTATGTAAACAAAACAAAGGGGCTTTCATGCCTAGTTGGGCCTGCTAGACAAGACAAATGTTAGTGAATGAGTTAAACAAGCCAAGCACATGAAATAAACAACTAAACAAACTAAAAACAACGAAGGAAATAAAACTAGAATGCATAAGAAACTTTTAGAACTATAAACAATAAACCAATGACCAAGATTATTCCACCAATGGATAACTATATTAGTTGGAAAAACAACGTAGATAAATGAGGACTTATGAGTCCTCTCTTCCTCCTTGGGAGGGATCTTGAGTTCCCTAATGGAGAGCTCTTATTACAATGGTAGAAAATAAAGTAAATGATGAAGAAATCAATGCCTATTCCCTCAAGAGGTGAGTGGAATGGCCTATTGGAATGTTGCTAGAATGCTCCAATGAGAAAAGAGTATTCTCAAGGGAGGATTGAGGTAGCATAACAATACTATGAAAATCTTAATTTCTTATTACACCCATGGCGTCCATTTATATAATTTCTTCAAGGAAATATTCAACTGGTTCTTAGTGTGAACAAGGGGCCCTTTAGGGACCCTTTGGTCCTTGACCAACCCCCCATTCATATTTAGCTCAGATCTAAAGGTCAAATCAAGTTGGGAGCTGGTCCATAAGTGGTTGAGGGGATAATAAGAACCATAAATACGCTATTCACAGGAGTTCACGGATTTTCTCTTACACAGTTGTGCATATGGTGCATTGTGCCCTCTACGAGCCTCTTTGGTCCGCACACTGTGCACGTGCTTCTTTTAGTGAGTTAGTGCATGTCGATTTTTGCCCAATGGTATAGTTTTTGCCTCTTGGAAATTCAATTTGGTGCTACAGGTGAACTAATAGTTGTTTGGCATTGTGGTATTTCTATAACCATTTGTGTGCAATGTTGCGGATGAAATTTTAGTGATAACAGATACCCCCTGATGTGTGAGGTTAAGAGCATATGTATAGAAGAAATACATCAATGTTTCTTCTATTGAGAGTGTCATTGTAAGGAAGAGTGCTAATAGGAATTACAAGAGTGATCCGTTGGAGGGAGAGGGGAAACTATGGGACCCAAACCTTTCTCTAGGGAGAAAAAAGAAAAAAGAAAATATGTATACAAAGGAGGCGAGGATGCCCCATGCTCATGTCATGTAACTCAAAATGTAAGACAATAACTTAAGTTGTATGCTGATGTAGATAATTGCGGCGCCCTCCGGGGTGGTTTGATAATGACAGATGACAATTATGATGGTGAAAATACTTTGAAAAGAGGCAAGGATGCGTGTAAGAAGTGTTGATGACTCGTAGGAATTGATGACCTAACAAATTTATAGGTCTTTGGCTAGTATAAAACCACTGCAATAGTCTCATGGTAAGACCCACTGTAACATGAGATTTTGCTGAAGTTGAATGTTATGGGGGTAAATAGAATCAAAGAGCAATGATGGTTCTCTTTGTGCCATTCAAGACTCCTCATTGCAAAGGTAATGATAGTCAAGAGACTGTCGCCCTTCTGGAAACTGTGCTGATGTCGACAGAAAGGGATATGCGACTCTAAGAAACAAAGGGCTTCATGAAATCCATAGAGATAAGATTAGGAACTGATAGGGAACATGGATGAAGTCATGATGTGGTGAGACTCAAGACTTCCCTTGGTTGGGGGTATGTTCAAAGGATGATTGGAAGAAACCGAAAAAATGTATCTAGTGTCAGGGGGACAACTAGACATGGGGTTAAATTGTGCCAAAGGCGTGACAAAGTGGACAAACTCAGAGTTCAGGGGTACATGGACTGTGGGATACTCAAGGATTATGAATGATGTTAGAATGAGTAAAGGAGAGTGGATTCCCCAACCAAGGGAGGCATGGGCTGCATTGCCAGAAAAAGAAGGTCGTCAAGGGTGACGACAAAGAGCTAAGTAAATGTTGGAAACAAAGAATTTTTACAATTACCAAATAAATAAAGAATAATTTGGGATGAGTGTATAGATACAAAAATGGGTGCCCCAGTGCAAGATAGCTTGGTCTGTGAGGGAGCAAGTTGCGTGGAGAACTAGTGGAGGGTGGGGGCCCCATGGGTAGGTTTCTGTATGATTTAAATGAATGGAGGGAAATATGTAGATGGGTAAACTAATTGTGGATGAAATGGAGGGTTAATGATATTGCATAGGTGAAGTCAAACAAAACTGAGATGAGATAACTTAGGAGTCCATTTGGAAAGCTATCAAAATGATGTGAAGGCGTATGTGTCTTATTCTCAGAAATGCGTAAGACTATCAAGACTCCCATCCCTAGGGGGTGAAAGAAACATGAGTGTCAAAATACCAAGGGGAGCTATGAATGGGACAACTCATGTGGGGGAGAGTGCTATCGGGTGACAGTACCAAAATGAAGCAGAAGTGACAGTACTATAGAGCCGGATGTAGGGACCCTAAAGGTGAATGTTAGAGGGTGTGATTGGGAGATGAAATTGACATTCATAGGGAATGATTACATGCTGGTGTCAAACATATACCTAAAGGGGATGCGCTGGTTGTAATGACCAAGTACCTGCACACATTAAAACCGAATACCTGATGTGAACAATATTTGATGATAAAGAACATATAACAGTTATTTGATAATTTTGAACATGAGCATGCATACCTGGACGTGATGTGAGAAAAATTATCCCCTAGGGCTGAGGGAATATGGTGACCCAAGGAACGTGACTGTGTAGATGGAGGGAACCTAATCCTGTGGCTGAAGATGAATCGGGAAACAGAGACTCTGGGCTCCTGTAATTGAGTGTGGAAGTTTGGAAAAAAGGACTATATATGGATGATGGGCCCTCAATTCCACCTCATTTGTACGCATTGTTATATTGAATTGATGAGAGTATTTGGAGGAGATTCAAAGATTACGGGAGCTTGAGCCGACCAATACATGATTTGTGAGAGTCAGGTTAGTGGTTGAGATCATGAAAGTCAGTGCAAACATGAATAGTGCCCCACTTTTGTTAACGGGGACGGGGTTGGTGTAATATCCCTTGGTCGAACCCAAATGTAAATATAATCCAAGTATATTTAAGCTAGTGAGCTGTTTATACATCATTTTTGTAATACACCTTTCATGGCATGGTGCATGCATATATTGCACAGTAAAGGGATGTAATGTGCACATTTATGAATACCGCGCGTAGTAACTAAGGTGCGCACAACCTTAAATATAGAGGATACAACACACAATAACTAAGTGTGTGCAATATTAAGGTCAACGAACCTTTGTGTATATAAAATGCATTATAGGCTGGTGAGCCAGTATTATAAGCCAGAATGCTTATGTCTTGGAATTAGTCCAATGCGCCTAGATGTTAAAGGCTAGAGCGCCTACTTTGTACATGACTCATGATTAATATAAAATACATCATTGCGTGCAGGTCGACCACGATAAAAGAGATGGGGGACTAGAATTCACTAGTTAGGGAAAGGGAGGGCCAAAAGTCAAGGGAATATTATATTAATATTTCCTAAAACATAAAGTATGGATAATTAGTTTATCCTAAGTTCTAAAGTTGGGGACAAGTGGACAAAAGTAACTTTTGATATGACAAGTGTCAAGTTGGAGACATGAATTCATATCATGGGGAAAATTAGCTCAAAGGGGGATTTTTTTCAGAGGGATACCTTACGGACGGGGGAAGGGGGAACCATCAGGATGAGCATCACTTTTTTACAAAGAGTTCACAATGATTCCAAAATGCACTCAGTTATCTAGTCAATGACTCTATGACCATTTCACTCATACATTCTATTATCCTTGAGATAGCCATGTAACCTTTCCGAAGCCTGTTTCCCCATCCTTTTTGGTTGGTGTACCTGGTTAGCTTGGAGCAGGATTGAAGAAGCGGGTTGTCAGGCCCATGAGCAGTTCTCTGAGCGAGAGAATTGTTGAGGATTGATTTTCGTAGATGTTAAACTACAACTACAATGCTCTGAGACTTCTGGTCCATCCTATTGCTGAAGCTCTGAAAGGGAAGTGGGACAGTCGAGGGATTGTTGAGCAGAGAAGGGGCACAATTCCTTGGGTGGGACAGGCATGTGGGGAATGAGGGGTTGTAGGATGTTAGTTGAGTGAGAACCTGAGACAGAGTCTTTCCTGTTGTCCATGAGCCTTATCTTGGATAGAAATCCCTTTACCCTGGGTGGAGTTCAGTCCCATCTCAGGGGTGATTCATTGTTGAGAGTGATGAATAGTGTAGTCTATGGCTGGGAGGTTTGTGGATGGTTTGTAAGAAGTTGGTGATAGTATTTCTAAGATAAGTACCAATTGTATGATATATGGATATGATGTTTTGTTATTTACATGCCTATATTACATATGTGACTATGATTGCTTGTGTGCTTATGGGTATTTCCTGTAAATGATGCATATCGGTAATTACTATTATTTTAATATAAAAGTCATTTGTTATAGAAAGTATTTTTTTATTATGTTTAGATGTAAATCTTCTGCGAGCATGTTGTATGTATATGTTTTAGTTGCATGCAATCTAAAGAGTAAATTTAGGTGGCATTGCTTAGTTGACTACTGGGTATGCTATCGTATGTTCCACAGTATGGGAACGAAAGTGTTCCCTAGAGTAGCATGGCTCGGCCTGATGGTTGGGAATGTTACCAATTGACGTCAGAGCATGAGTGGTTTTTCTGGAGTGGCGTATCTTGGCCTCAGGTTGGTCAGGGGGATCGTTACAGTTTGGTATCAGAGCCTTAGTTCAACACTGAGCTTGGATGGACCAGAAGGGTGCAATCAAAGTAAATATTCACAGAAAAGTAACTTCGAAGTGACCAAAATTAGAGTCATAGAGTGTCCTTGGAAAAGGCTGGTATACTGGCGCATGTGGCCAATTTGGCACCACGCGGGAAACTGTGGCATGCCAGTGTGTGCAGTAAATTGTGGCGTCGTGCAGAATATTATTATGTGTAGATGCACACATTGGAATTAGCCTTGCACGATAAGCACACACATAGTAAGGTGTACACGGGGTGCGCAAGTATTGCTTAACGTAGAGGAGTTTTGTTGGTACACGCATAAGTACGAGTATAAGTGGTTTCACAATGGTGTATTCAGTAGTGTGCGTAGATATTTGAGCGCGAAGGAATATGTTAAACTTGACATGGTGCATGCATAGGATGAAAATGCATGTGGAATATTAGTGCGCAATATCGAAACTGTGCGCAGTGGATATTGGTGCACAACGCCAGAGTAGTGTGCGTAAGTAGTCGGTACGAAGAAGAAGAAATGCACAATAGATTCAGGTGCACAGAGAAGTGTTTACCTTGTAATATTGTTATGCACGATAATATAAATGAATAGGTCAAGTTAATGCGCACGAAGTCGCTTGGAAGGTGAGGAGTCTAAGTTAAAAATGCATAATAATAAAAGAAAAATAAACACATAACCACATTGAAGCATTAATTAAAAAGAATTCCAAATTTTAATTTCTTCCGATTTAGACAAATGAAAATAAAATATAAGATTACAAGAAAAACTTATTATAAAAGAAAACAAGAGTCATAACATCACCAGATAGAAATTGTAATAAAACAATCTAAAATCCATTTCTGTATTTATATAATCATATTAATCACAAAATTACAAAAGGGTGATGACAACAGTTAGACTGTTGTAAAAAGGGCCATTGAAGAACAAGCCTATCATCTCTTGTACTCTTTAACTCCGCTAACGGTTGTTCAAAATTCACTGAGACATGCTTATCTTAGTTGAAGACTTACTTCAGCTTAGCGATCTTTGCCTTTAAAGAAGAGTCTAACCAGACTGGTTGATTTTCTCCAACACTTTCGGCTGCTTCAACCGTAGATCCCTCCTTCTTATGCCACTTACTCCTTTTCTTCTTAGCGGATGGCATGTTGATGACTAAATCCTTTATAGTGGGATTCAACCTGACTTCCAATCGCGAGTCTATAACTAGCTCTGTGTGGAACTTAGTTGCTAGAAAGCGCGCAAGGACCCTTTCCTCCTTATTTGCAGGAAAGCCTAGCATGTTGCTCGAATAACCAGTCTCACTCGACTTAGATTTGTCCATGTATCTCAGGTTGGAGATACCGAAATGTGTCTTTATAGAGAGAAGGAAGTCGAGCAACTTGAAGATTACTACGGTTATGGATACACATATATCTTCATACTTGGGGAGTGGTAATTATAGAGCTCCATTTATGAAGCGCAAACAAATTACATACAAAGAGCGTTGGGTTGCCATGCTTGGCCAATCCATTTCGAATGATTATATTTTGAGTTCGTTACGTGGCAGTGTTCAGATGATGTCACAGGGCTGTGAAGTACTGAACTAATGAAGTAGGGTGATCTAACTATCCATCGCCCACTCCACGAGTGGTGGATTTGACATGTTGAGACACATAATACCGTGTCTTGGCGAAAGTGGTTTCGACAAAACCACCTTCTTGCGCAAGTGTATCTCGGAAGGCACTGCACATCAACGTTCTCTATACTTGGGTCTTATCTAGAATTTTCATGGTGATAACACCAAGAAACCAGGAGTGATAATGTTGATGTGTATGTTGAATCAAAATGGTGCATTTCGATGGCTGCACATTTTGCAGAGTTAACAACAACTCGGCCAGGTCAGAGTAGTGCAGAGTCTATAGGAATGGAAGAGGCACAGGGGAATTACAGTCATATAGAGAAGAGCAGAGGGATGGATGTCCATTTGGGCATGAAAGGAACAAACTCCAACGGACATGGAGAAGAAAGGAATGAAGATATGAATATGGCTGAGACCATTAAGAATTTGCAGAAGGATGTCCAAAGCCATAAAACTGATAATGAAAGGCTTATGAAAGCCAAAGAGCAATAGGATGACTTCAACATGAAGCTATTGGAAGGTTTGAACATAATAGAGAATAAATTGGTTAAGGAGAGTGACTCAAGTAGATCTGAGAGTCACAAACCTTCAGAGGAGAAGGGAGAAGTAAAAAGTGCTAGTAGACATTACCATCATCCCCACAGGCATTCTCATAAGAGAGTAGACAACAACTCAAGTCTATCCCCTGTCAGAAGGTATAAGAGATCTAGGATGGATGAGCTGCGAGGATAAATGAACAAAATCAAACCCCCTACATTTGATGGTGAGCACAAGAAGGATGAATACGATGAAACATGGTTGCTAGGCATGAGGAAGTATTTTCAATTACATAATTATTCTTTTCATGCTGAAGGTAGAATCGCTATCTATGAACTCAAAGGAAAGGCCTCCATGTGGTGGGATCAACTTGTGCAGGTAAAACAAATTGTAGAGAAAAGTGTTACTTGGAGAGAATTCAAGAAGTATTTTGAGAAGAAGTACTTGACCAAGAGATACTATGACAAGAAAATGAAAGAGTTCTTTGAACTCAAGCTTGGAAGTACGACCATAGATGAATATGAGAGAAGGTTTCTGGAACTGTTGAAGTATGTCTCTTTCATTAGGGATGAGACAGTCAAGATTCAACGATACTTAAGTGGATTGCCATCGTTCATCAGTGACAAAATACATTATGATTATCCCAAGACATTAGAAGAGACCATAAGGAGAGATAAATGCTTATATGACCAGCTGAAAGTGAGACCAGATTTCCAAAAGGCTTGGGAAGACAATAAGAAATTCAATATGGATTAGAGGAAGAAGGGAGCTAAGCCACCATTCTTCAGAAATAATCCACAATGGCAAAAAACGCATAAGGAAACTAGAGTGATTGAAACAAGGAGTCAGGGGCCAAGACAACCACCTATGCAATGTTGGGGTTGTAAAGGAGACCATAGGTTCAGAGATTGTCCTCACAGAAGAAAAAAAGGTAGGTCTGTTCACAATGTACAATGAGCTGAGATAGTAGAGGACATGGGAAGAAATGTGCCAAGTATTTATGCAGCCCTGACAATAAGCAAGCAAAGTATCAGTCCCACATGATTGAAGTGGAAGGTATGATCAACAACCAAACCCTTTCTATTTTAATTGATTCAAGAGCTAGCCATAGTTATATAGACCCTAAGATGGTGGAAAGTTTGTAATTACCAAGAAGTGAGCATGGTAAATCCTGGTTGGTGCAACTAGCTACAGGAGCCAGAAGAAAAGTTAATGAGATGGTTAAGTCCTACCTCATAGACATGAATTGACTAAATATCAGGGTAGATTTGAACATCTTACCCTTAGGTTCCTATGATTGTTTAATTGGGATGGATTGGTTAGACCGACATCATGCTCTATTGGATTGTCATAACAAATCATTCACTTTCTTGGATGAAGAAGGGAACCAAAGGAAAGTGCAGGGAATTCCCAGGGCAGTAACCGTTAGAGAAATTTCAACATTGCAGCTGAAGAAATGTTATAGAAGAGGATGTCAAATATTTGAGCTCATATGGAGGAGACACCTGAAGACAAGGTGCCAAATTTGGAGAATTATGTAGTCCTAAAAGAGTTTGAAGATGTATTCAAGGAAGTACCAGGACTACCCCCAAGGAGAGACATTGATTTCTCTATAGATTTGATGCCTGGAGCAATGCTAGTATCAAAGACTCCTTACAGAATGAGTACACCAGAATTGAAGGAGTTGCAAATGCAACTTGAAGAACTTCTGAAGAAGGGGTATATACGCCCAAGTGTATCACCTTGGGGTGCCCCAATCTTTTTTTTGAAAAAGAAATATGGAACGTTAAGATTATGCATTGACTTCAGACAATTGAATAAAGTGACGGTTACGAAAAAATATCCTCTACCAAAGATTGATGACCTCTTTGATCAATTGAAGGATGCAAGGATATTTTCAAAGATAGATCTCAGATCAGGATACCATCAAGTAAGAATTAAAGAATAAGATATTAGCAAGACCGCCTTCAGGACAAGGTATGGTCATTATGAGTTCACAGTGGTACCATTTAGATTGTCAAATGCACCAGTTGTTTTCATGTGCTTAATGAATGGTGTTTTCTGAGAGTATTTGGACAAGTTTGTCATTGTCTTTTTGGATGACATTATTATATATTCCAAGTCAGAGGAAGAGCATGGACATCATTTGAGGATGGTGTTGCAAGTATTAAGGGAACATCATTTGTATGCCAAATTGAGCAAGTGCTCATTTTATCAGAAACAAATTCATTATTTGGGGTATATCATCTCAAAAGATGGGATAGCAGTGGACCCTGAGAAGGTAGAATCCATTAGAGAATGGTCAGCACCAAAGAATGTGACAGAGTTCAGATCTTTCATGGGCATTGTAGGATACTACATAAGATTCATTGGAGGATTCTCGAAGATAACACACCTAATCACTTCCTTGCAAAGGAAAGGTATGAAGTTTCAGTGGACGTCGGACTTTGAAAGGAGTTTCCAACATTTGAAAACAATTATCGACAAGTGCTCCAATACTAAGGATTGCAGACCCAAATGAAGATTTCATTGTATGCACAGATGCATGTAATGAAGGACTGGGTGGAGTCCTCAGTCAAAATGGATTTGTGATATGTTATGAATCAAGGAAGTTGAAGGAGCATGAAAGAAACTATGCCACTAACGATTTGGAGTTGACATCCATAGTGCATGCCCTGAGGAAATGGAGACACTACCTCATGGGAAAGAGGTTTGAGCTAAGAACATACCACAATGGTTTGAAATATTTATTTGATTAGCCAAATCTAAATGCTAGACAAAGTAGATGGTTACAATTTCTAAGGGAATATAACTTTGATATAAAGCATATCAAAGGGAAAGAAAATAAAGTGGTTGATGCACTTAGGAGGAAGGTGCATGAACTACTTGCTACAGCCATCATCATGTATCAGAGTGATGTTAAAAGAAAATTTCTGGAGGCTCCAAATACAGATCTGCAGTATAGAGAATTGGTAGAAATGTTACAACAGGGTAAGATACTTCAGAAGATGGATATTTATAAGTTGGGAGTAGATGGAATATTGCTACACAAGAACATAATTTTTGTACCAAATGTCCATGACTTGAAACATATAATTTTTCATGAGATGCATAATGCTCCTTATGCAGGGCACCCTGGATATCAGAAAACTGTAACAACAGTCAAGAGCCAATACTTTTGGCCAGGTATGAAGAGAGAAATTGCAGAATACATCGCTAGGTGTATGGAATGCCAGAAAGTTAAAACAGAGCATAGGCACCCAACAGGATTGCTGCAACCTTTGCCTATTTCTGAATGGAAGTGGGAAGTGGTGACAATGGATTTTTTTACGAGATTGCCCAGAACAGGAAAGATACATGATTCAATTATGGTAGTGGTGGACAATCTTACAAAAGATGGCCATTTTATTCCACTAAAAACTACTCACAAAGCAACAGATGTTGCTGATATTTTCATGAAGAAAGTGGCATGATTGCACAAAATTCCTAAAACGATTGTGTCTGACAGAGACCCAAAATTCACCTCGAATTTCTGGAAAGGATTGTTCAAAGGATTTAGAATGAATCTGAACTTTAGTAAAAATTACCATCTTGAGTCTGATGGACAGACAGAAAGAGTGAATAGAGTGATAAAAGATATGTTGAGAATGTATGTGATGGATAAACCATTAAAATGGGAAGACTACCTACATTTAGTAGAATTCGCTTATAACAATGGGTATCAGGCATCATTGAAAATGAGCCCATTTGAAGCACTTTACGGCAGAAGGTGCAATACTCCATTAAGCTGGGATAATCCAGCTGATAGAGCAGTAGTCGGGCTAGAATTGCTCAAGAAGATGGAGGACCAAATGTTAAAAATTAAGTAGAATTTGAAAGCAGCCCAAGACAAACATAAAAGTTATGTTGATAAAAATAGAATCCACAGAGAATTCAAAGTGGGTGATCATGTTTTCCTGAAAGTGAAAGCTAACAGGAGCTCCCTGAAGCTGGGAAGATGCGCCAAGTTAGCAGCTAGATTTTGTGGACCATTTGAAATCCTAAAGAGGATTGGTCCAATTGCTTATATGATTGCATTGCCTGCATCTATGTCTGTTCATAATGTCTTCCATGTATCATTGTTAAATAAATATATACCCGATGCTAATCATGTTATTGATTGGAATGTTATTCAGGTGGAGCAAGAAGGCACTTTCCAAGTGCATCTGGTGCACATCCTAGATCAAAAAATCAAACAACTCTGGATTCAATCCATAGGGCTTGTGAAGGTCCAATGGACCTGGTACGGACCTAAAGACGCTACTTGGGATCATGAGGATGCAATGCGGGTATAATACCCACATCTTTTTCAAGAATTTTGAAAATTTTGTTGTATATGGGTACATGATGCACTGAGGACAGTGCATAAATAAGGGGAGGGGATTGTAATATCCCTCGGACGAACCCAAATGTAAATATAATCCAAGTATATTTAAGCTAGTGAGCTATTTAGACATCATTTTTGTAATACACCTTTCATGGCATGGTGCGCGCATATACTGTGCAGTAAAGGGATGTAATGTGCACATTTCTGAATACTGCGCACAGTAAATAAGGTGCACGCAACCTTAAAGACAGAGGATACAACACCCAGTAACTAAGTCTGTGAAATATTAAGGTCAACGAACCTTTGTGTATATAAAATGAATTATAGGCTGGTGAGCCATAATGCTTATGTCTTGGAATTATTCCAGTGCACCTAGATGTTAAAGGCTAGAGCACCTACTTTGTACTTGACTCATGATTAATATAAAATACATCACTGCATGCAGACTGACCACGATAAAAGAGATGGGGGACTGAACTTCACCAGTTAGGTAAAGGGAGGGCCAAACATTAAGGGAATATTATATTAATATTTCCTAAAACATAAAGTATGGATAATTAGTTTATCCTAAGTTCTAAAGTTGGGGACAAGTGGACAAAAGTAACTTCTGATATGACAAGTTTCAAGTTGGGGACATGCATTCATATCGTGGGGAAACTTAGCTCAAAGGGGGATTTTTTTTAGAGCGATACCTTACGAATGGGGGAAGGGGGAACCATCAGGCTGAGCATCACCTTTTGACAAAGAGTTCATAGTGATTCCAAAACACACTCAGTTATCTAGTCAATGACTCCATGACCATTTCACTCATACATTATGTTATCCTTGAGACAACCATGTCACATTTCCGAAGCCTATTTCCCCATCCTTTTTGGTTGGTGTACCTGGTTAGCTTGGAGCGAGATTGAAGAAGCGGGTTGTCAGGCCCGTGAGTAGTTCTCTGAGTGAGAGAATTGCTTGAGATTGATTTTTGTAGGTGCTAAACTGCAGCTACAATGCTTTGAGACTTCCAGTCTGGCCTATTGCTGAATCCATGGAAGGGAAGTGGGGCAGCTGAGGGACTGTTGAGCAGAGAAGGGGCACACTTCCTTGGGTGGGATAGGCATGTGGGGAATGAGGGGTTGTAGGCTGTTAGTTGAGTGAGCACCTGAGATGGAGTCTTTCCTGTTGTCCATGAGCCTTAGCCTGGATAGAAATCCCTTTACTCTAGGTGGAGTTCAGTCCCAGCTCGAGGGTGATTCACTATTGAGAGTGATGAACAGTGTAGTCTATGGTTGGGAGGTTCATGGACAGTCTGTAAGCAGTTGGTGGCAGTATTTCTAAGATAAGTACCAATTGTATGATATATGGATATTCTTTTTTGTTATTTACATGCCTATATTACATATGTGACTATGATTGCTTGTGTGTTTATGGGTAATTTCCTGTAAATGATGCATATTGGTAATTACTATTATTTTAATTTAAAATTTGTATGTTATAGAAAGTAATTGTTTGTTATGTTTAGATGTAAAGCTTCCATGAGCGTGCTATATGTATATGTTTTAGTTGCATGTAGTCTAAAGAGCAAATTTAGGTGGCATTGCTTAGTTGACTACTGGGTATGCTACTGTATGTTCCACAGTATGCGAACGAAAGTGTTCCCTAAAGTAGCATGGCCGAGCCTGATGGCTGGGAATGTTACCGACTGACGTCAGAGCAAGAGTGGTTGCTCTAGAGTGGTGTACCCTAACCTCAGGTTGGTCAAGGGGATCGTTACAGTTGGAAACCCATGAGGTATACACAATGGTGTAAATGAACCCAACGACGCGTAACTTGTCAATTTTGGCTTTGATAGCCGTAGGTTTGGATGGGTGAAGTGGTGTTGGCCCTTGACCAATTTTTGAGGAATACTTGGTCATATTTGATCATTTTTGGGACTGCAACAGCTAGTCAAAGATGGAGTGCAACGCGAAGCGGAAATTAGGGAAGAAAAACCTATTAAAAGGACCTTTTTAGGGTTTTTGGGTTGATGTAAAGGGAAAGGGATGTCGACCCGTGGGTTTACCCACACTTAGGCCCATTTTGTAATCTATAAATAGATACTTAGGCAATGTAAGTAGAGGATGGTAGTACATCTATGTGATGTATAGCTAAAGGCTTAGTGCTAGTAACTAGATCTGTGTGATAGGATGTATATTGCAAGTGCTCTGTGCATGATTGTGCATGATTGTGATTGGATGTATATTGCAAGTGCTATGTGTGATAAAATGTATATTTCAAGTACCTCCCCGTCGACTACTCGAGCAGGAACATCTCAAGCTGGTGCAGAAAGAAGAACTAAGCATAAAGACGACACAACCAATGCAAAGTTAGTACCATCCATCCTACCATCTTACATACCCCCTCTGAGTGGTGTGATTAACCAGGACAATGTCCCTCGAGACTTTGAATACACCATAGTCACTACTTATCTACCAAAAGGAGTACGCACCTACCACGCAGATCAAGACAAGGTTGCGGCATTGAAGTTTTGCAACTTCAACCTGGGAGACTGTAAAGCTTACAACATGCTTGCCTCACACAAGTACTTAACCAGAATGAAGGAAAATAATTCCAAGATCATCCTTCAGCAATGGACGATGAACCTCGAGTAGTCTACTTTTCTCAACGTCATGAAAATACCACACTTCGGCAGACAACAAGAGGTGAATTCTTGTGTAAAATTGTTGCTAGCAAGTTACCATGGGGGATACCTGTGGGTAAATCGCCGCATAATTGTTGATTCGAAACTGATCAATAGATCACCGGGCTTAGTATGTATGGACTTGATCCCCAGGATTACTACCTTGGAAAGATCGTGGACCGTGCTCTTTCACAGAATATTAAAGAAGCTTATGGCAATGTTGAGAAGGGAACGCAAGGCTACAAGGTGGCCTCTATCGAGAGTGGCACAGTGCGCCTTGCATGCCAACTGATACAAGGGAAATTGGTACGTAAGAAAAGACTAATTCAAGTATTAGGATTTTTAGTTGACCTCACAGGAAAATGCGCAGAGGGACTATAGATGAAATGCGCGAAGTACCTAGTTAACCAACTAGAGATTGACTGCAGAGAAGCCCAGGATCAGGGGCATGAATTCCATTTTAGCTGGCTGCTAATACTGATCACTTTTGTTTCTTGGGAGCTACCGGAAGGCACAACCTTCCTGGACCTTGACCCATTTGATCCCTTAGCCACAAAGTTCAGTACCTTATGGTACTCGAATGATATGAGCAAGCAATGGAAATCAAATGTCATTTTTCATACATACTATAACCAACTGAAAGCAGCCATAGGGGGTGAACCTCGCATAACCCTAAACACTTTACAAAGGTTCCAACCTCTAATAAAGTTCAGCACGGATCACCACTTTATATACCTAAATCCACGTGTTGATGAACACCATGAACAACTTTAGTCCTATTATAAGCTGACAGAAGAAGACATGGAAGAAATCAACAAGGAATGGTCGACGGAACTCCTTATCTCAATAGATCCAACAGATATGTCCGACATCGATAGCCCAAAAGATGTGGAGAATACACCTAGGCCCAGTAAGGTGAAGAAAAATAAGAAGATAAAGAAAGATGAGGAAATCTAGGACGTCGACAGTAGATCTGTAAGGATGACTTCCACCACACTCGATCACGGAGGTAATAACGAAGACTTCGAAGAAGTTGAACAAAGGCCAGAGGATGAAGTAGAGATCATAAAGAAAAGAAAGGGTTCACCTCTATAACCTTCTTCTAAGAAGAAGTCGAAAGCATTCGTGACTAAACTAACGACCGCACTCACCCCAGATGACTTCAACTTTCTCCTCGCGACTATGAATGAAGCTATTGAAGAGATAAAAAAAAAACAGGTAGCCAGGCAAGAGGCCATGCACAACAGAATTGAAATTGATCTCCAAGGAGTAAAGCAAACACTTCAATCAAGCCACACAGTTTCCATTATGCCCCTGCCAGAAGGAACAACACAAGCAGGAGATGAACCAATTCAACTCCACAGGATTGCTGACACAGTCGAAGTACGCCTTCAGAAAGCAGAAGAAGAAATAGCACAGGCCACCCAGGCCCTAAAGCAAGCACATAAGGAAATCATAGAGCAATGTCGAGCTGCACAACAAGAGAAGGAGGCCATCCAAGCGAAATTTGACAAAGACAGAGCAAAAATCCAAAAGGAGAAGGAGAAACTTCTTGCGAAGCAAGTCGGGATCGAAGAAGCTACCAACAAAGCATTTTTCTCTGTGACCAGCTTAGAACAGAAGGCCAAAGAACCCTTAGACTGTCAAGTGATGAAGCTTGTTGAAGTTATTCAACAACTTCAACAAAGAGTCGTGGACTTAGAGCTTCAGATCATCCAAAGCACCCCGCAAGAAGAGTGCGACCAACGAGAAATAACTACCTAGACTACAGTAGAAAGGATTAAAGCACTCACCGAAGAATGAAAACAATTAAGTAGCAGAAGTGCGTAGATACATGAGAACCTAACCGAGATCGCAAAATTGCATAAACTGGAGTCGCAACTCCAGGAGGCGAAGCAGCATGCAGATAGACTTCAGATGCAGTTGAAGGCCCTATCAACCATAAAGAAAATGAAGCGATCCCATGAGAAATGCATTGCATAGCAGCAGATCCATATGATCCAGAACAAGGTAATGGAAGTAACTCAACAACTTCAACCTTTGCAGGATAAGGCATGTGATCTATTCTTAGAGATTGAGAACCAAGGAACAGAGCTGGAGCAGATCATGACTACAACAGAACAACACTTAAAGGGACCAGTCAATAACACACTCATCTAGAAGTTCACCGAGCAAGAGGAAACCTTAAAGTAGTAGGTCGAAGTGGCTTGAGCCAAACTCGAGGAGTTTGAAGTAGAATTGGTTAGACCTGAGTGACTCGGGACGAGTCACAAGTGAGTGTTGGGGGCCTGTTGGCCCTTGACCAAGTTTTGAGGAATACTTGGTCACATTTGACCATTTTTGGGACTGCGACAACTAGTCAAAGATGGAGCGCAACGCGAAGCAGAAATTAGGGAAGCAAAATCTATTTTTGGGACCTTCTTTGGGTTATTGGGTTGATGTAAAGGGAAAGGGATGTCATCCCATGGGTTTATCCACGCTTAGGCCCATTTTGTAATCTATAAATAGATACTTAAGCAATGTAAGTAGAGGATGGTAGTACATCTATGTGATTTATAGCTAAAGGCTTAGTGCTAGTAACTGGATCTGTGTGATCGAATGTATATTGCAAGGGCTCTATGCATGATTGTAAGGAGCTTGAAAAGCTAAGTGCAAGTTGTTGTAGTTTTGTGCTGAAGTGCAATGAAGAAGAATCTAGTGACTTGCACAGATCTTCTGTCCTGTGCGAAGTAAGGGTCATTGAAGCTCTGTGCTGTAACCGCTTGACTAAGATAATATAAAGAATAATACTTTGTGGATGTAGCCCCAGGGTGGGGATGAACCATGGTAACTTTGTGTATTGTGCTATGTGCTTTGACCTAATGCATTTATCTCCTTCTTGGGTAAGTGCTTGATGTGATTAAATAGATTTAGTTATGCTTTGTGCTTCTGAGATAGGAATGAATGTTAGATCTGATATATAAGATGCTCAATGTATGATCTAGTGAATCTAATCTATATTGTTGTATCTAAGTGCTAAGTCTTCTCAAATCCAAGTATATACTGCGATGCTCTGTGCTCCTTGCGAAGTAAGATAAGGGTTAATTCTAAGGAACTATCTGTGCTAAGTTCTCTGTTAAATATATAATCATAGATCTGTGTCCCAGCTAAGGTTGTAGACATCTGAGTCCTACAACCACCCCTGCCTCTACCTCGAGTGAGACTTCATCTGCTTCGTAGGTGTTTCCAAAAGGGTCGGTAGTTAGGGTTTGTTGGTGCACTCTTGAGCATGAACCCTGGGTCTGCCTTTGTGCCAAGAAGTGGGCACTACTTTTGATGGACTGGGGCAACATCTGTCCATGTGTCGATGTGATTTTCGACTATAGAAGGATCAAGGTCAAGGATCTATGTATATGACTAGGCAAAAATATCCTAGTATTCCTGAAAGAGAGCTTTGTAAGTTGTGAGTTATTTAGGGGAGAATGCAGTGCCAATGATGATTTATTCTATGATTCCTGGTTTGATGGAAATGTTGATTTTGACGGTGGGGGAGATACTGGCCATGTTGCCTTCCTCAAAATCATCTAGGGCAGGCATAGGGTTGTTGAACCAGTCTATATTCCCTGATGAAATAAAATCCTTGGTTTAGACTACGCATATGGAGGCTTGTCTAGGAAGTTCAAAGGTTTCCTGTGAGAGAAAAAGCACTCGGTGATGGAGTGCGTTCCATGGGAAATTGGGGGTAGTGAGTTCCTTCAGGATATCTTCGTCGCAATGGAAAATGTGAGAATATAGGGGATCTAGGGAGGCGACATGGGTGAATGTCGTAGTGTGATTGTCCTCAAGTGGTGAAGACATAGAGAGGATATCACAACCATGTTGTGATGGATCGCTTGACATAAACCAAATGTCCAGACACTGTGGGGGATAAACGGTGGGTAGGGGTAAGATTTCCTATGAGAAATGAACCGGAGAATTGGGAGGATTTGGGGGAATATCCTTAGAAAATCTATCCATGAACCATGGAGGGATGGGAAGTGACTCAGTTTCAGGGGAGGTGATGTTAAAAATATCTGGAGATGAGATAGAGGGAGTCACTTGCATCACATGAGGTGAGGGGTCAAATGATTTTGAATAAGGGTTAATTGATGACACCTGTATTCAACGATAAAAGGACACTGGTATGTGAAAGGAGAAAGTGAGTCACAAAGAGAGTAAGGGCATCTCATCCATTTAGGGACTGAGGTAGAGACATAATGACTATCACTGACGTTGGTACCCAAAAGTGGTTGTTAAGAGGGCTCTTTCTAAAAGGTTTGGCATACTATCGTTAGTGTCTGGAGAAACTGAGGTAGAGATGGGAAATGATGAGTGTAGTGGCCATACTCTCAACAAATGGCATAAGAGAATTTGGTTTGCAAACCTTTACTTCCTGTAGTGGGGGACGTTGCGGTAGTACTAGATGTGCTTGGTGAAGCAGTGAGTGATGTGGTTTCTCGAGGGAGTTGAATCAGATTATGTAATTTATGAAGAGGAGGCCATCTATTAGTGGGGTGTGCCTCTCTTTCACATAGTGCGCAAGGAGGTTGAACTCGGGGAGGAAGTGGAGTGGTGGGATCTTTCTTCTTCCGTCTTCCACAAGCCATAGCAGTGGTGCCAACGATTGGGGCTGAGGGTGGCGTGGCCAGAGTTAGTACTAGAATCTTCATCGGGATTTCCTCTGATTGAGGAGTGAGATATGGTTGAGGAACCATCGTGGGTGGGTGTAGATACCATACAGGGATGGTGAGCACCATGTTTGGAAGGGTAAGCATTGTGGATACCTAAAAATATTGTACTCCTGGTGGGGGGTAGAGGAAGGGAATTTGAGTGATGGCTTGGGGGATTGTCTCCCAAACTAGGATTTTCCCCTGGAGAAGGGGGAAATAGGGGATAAGTGGTGTAGTAGAGTTCTCAGGTAATCCCTAAGGTAAAATTTATTCAACTAATGGGACATGGAGGTGGGGAGAGGTCTCAGTGGGAGGAATGGTGTCTCTGGTGTCAGTTCCATTAGAATATACGACACACACTTGTGTTGAAGGGTGTATGAGAGGTGGTGCTCCATGGAATGCCCCTAGCAAGGATGGGTCCTTAAACATTTCGGGGCCCATATCAATGAGTGAATAGGCATTTGAGATAGTGTGGAAAAGAGGTAAGATGTTATCAATGTTGGTAGAATGGTTAGGCTCATAATGTGTGATTTGGTTGATGGTGATGATTTTCCCATTGTGGGGGAACATCATCATTCGAAACACATAAGAATCCATTTCCTTCATAACGTACATGTAGCTACATCAAAACAAGATATTGTAATCGAGTGGGGCATCGATAAACTTAATGTTGATGAGGATGGTTTTTCCTCCAAGTTCGATGAGGACATTTTGAAAGAGCCCTTTAGGGGAGGATGGTCGACCATTATAGGCTCTTAATGTGATGGAGGATGGTATAAGCTCAGGGGAGCCATGTTTCTGCCATACTATTTTGGACATGATGCATGTGGATGCACCTTCATCAATGATACACCGATGAACCGTGATGTTCCGAATATTGACTGGTATCTAGAAAACTACCAGAGTAGGGAGATGAGGTTCTCCATTATCTAGATCAAATGTGATGAGTCTAGTATCAGCTAGGTCGACTGCCCCTAAGGTGGAATGTAAGGATTTTTTGTTGAGTTGGATAGGTTTGTAGGACCTCCAATATAGACATGGCTACAGGATACTGCACCAAGTCATCGACCAGGTTGTAATTGTGTGTTGCCCTAGCCTAAGGGTTGTTGACATTCCGTCGTAACAAAATGCGAGGGATCTGAATGGGGGGTTTAGTGCTAGGGCATGGGATCATCAAGGGTTTTTCGGATGTTTCTGGAGCTGCTTCTGAAGTGGTGGGAGTAGATTCAGGGGGCACACTATATTGACGACTGCGTGTTTGCAGAATAATTTCTTCCTCTCTAGTGAGGAGGATATTGTGATCCACTGTATTTCTAGGGTGGATGGGCCCTGGGTTTTGATACTTTTCCATTTGTGGTGGGGAAGGATGTACCTCATGTTGGGTATTCATCACACCTTGGTGTGGAATGGGGTTTTGCAACATGACTGGGGGTGGTTGTTGCAAATACTGTTGTGGGGCCTGCTGAGGGGTAGGCAACGCTAGAGGACATGGTGTGCTCATGGATTCTTTCATCTGTTTAAAGTCAAAAATTTGGGGGCAATGGTGGGTATAATTTCCATGCTCACCGCAAAGAGCGCAAGAGAAGTTCGTCTGTAGGTTGTTGTTGTTGTTCCTCCCTTGGCGTTTGTTGTTATTTTCCCCTTGGGGGTTCTGGTTACCCTGATTCTGGTTGCCACCAGCTGGTTGGTTTTGTTGGGGGTTATTGCCCCCTGGTCCTGTGTTATTATTGTTTCAGTTTTTTCTTTTCTTCTTGGAATTATTTGACTGATGGGATAGATTTTCTGTATTCAACTGTTCAAAAATATGAAGTTGTTGAATGGGAGAGGGATGAAAAAAGTTAACATCAGCATGTGGTTGTCCATGTGGAGGAGCAACTGATTATGGAGGACCATGAAATGGGAGATACATATTTTTTTTGTGGTAATGATCCATAGGGTGCATAGGAAGGTGAAGTGCTTTCACTAGTGCTGAGGTTATATGATGAGGTAGAAGGGGACCCTGAAATTGATTGAGAGGTCGAGAGCATCATGGGTGGTTGGTTTTGTTGGGGGTTATTGCCCCTTGGTCCCGTGTTATTATTGTTTCAGTTTTTTCTCTTCTTCTTGGAATTATTTGACTGATGGGATAGATTTTTTGTATTCAACTGTTCAAAAGTATGAAGTTGTTGAATGGGAGAGGAATGAAAAAATTTAACATCGGCATGTGGTTGTCCATGTGGAGGAGAAACTGATTATGGAGGACCAGTAAATGGGAGATACATATTTTTTTGTGGTAATGATCCATAGGGTGCATAGGAAGGTGAATTTCTTTCACTAGTGTCGAGGTTATATGATGAGGTAGAAGGGGACCCTGAACTTGGTTGAGAGGTCGAGCACATCATGGGTGTCGATGAGGGTTCACTCATGGGTGGAGGGGGGGTAACAGGATATGGTTGTTGGTAAGGGGGAGGTAGGTAATAAGATGGTCCTCCATATGTCAGCGGATATGGGGGTGCACCATACATAGGTGGTGGTTGGATGTATGGGTTGTGGTGTGTCATGGTACTAATCAACCCATATGCAGCGTGAGACATGCCAGGTTTGTCCTTGCCAAATGGTACGGGTCTCAGTGCATCATGTAATACTGTGTATAGGAAAACCGACTGAGCATAAATGAGGTCAAACTATTGAGCCTTGCTAATGGATTCCTCTTTGTGTTGGGGGAAGGTGGATGCCACATCTTTGGCAAGTATAGAAATGAGTGATTTGAGAAATCAATCGAGATGTTGTTCTTTGGTGGTTTCTACTTTACATAAACTACGTCGCTGATGCCATTCTTGGATGTGGTCAACAATATGCATAGATAAGGTTTGTTTGCACTCAAAGAGAATTTCTAAACTAGTGTCATGATGAACTGGTAGTTGGAAAAAGGCCAAAAAGGATTTGGCCAAGGATTCAAAAGTCACTTGGGACCCTAATTTTTTGTCCACATAGCATTTGGTTGATGGACCAGTGAGTGTTTGTTGAAATAACTTTAAGCGCATGGAGTCATCCATGATGCTATTTGAAGAGCACCATAAGTGGAAGGTCATGACATGGATGGTGGGATCTTCCCTCGATTTTCCTTCTAATTTTGGAATGTCTGAAGGTAGTTTGGTAGGCATATTGGGCCATGTAAAATAGGATCATTCATTGGTTTCCTCAGATCAAGAATGTTGGGAGAAACCAAATATGGCATGGGGGGTGGTGGTGGAGGATTATTTCCATCCATGGTGTGAATGGGTAGTGGACCCGACCCTTGAGGAGGATTTGGTGGGGTTGTACTTCTCCCTTGAGAAGATGTCCCCCCCCCCCCTGCCTCCTTGTGAAAGAGAGATAGTGGATGGATGGCCTTGGGAATTGGACCCAAGTAAAGTGGAGCCAAGCAAAGCTAATCCTAAAATGGTGGCACTCACAGGGGTGTGCGATGGTTGAGTCGATGAGTTGGAAATACTAGGAACTCCTCCTAGAATAGGAGGGAGATTCTGCAAGTGTTTGGAATGATGAGGATTTTGTGGGTCCCCTACAATGTCTGACTAGAAAAGTGAATGTGTGCAAATGGTGAGAGAGAAATAAATGAACAAAAGACTTGTTTAATTTGGACCTTCACAATATAACTCACAATTTCATGTAATCAAATGAGCATCATACATAAATCAACTGTAAATAATCATTCATGTGGGTAGGTGGATTTTTTCTATGTGGGGGAACAAATAAAGAAAATGCTTGTGTCCTAAAAATACGTATCGTCCTTCCTCTCAAATAGCACTGGACCTTCCAAGAGCACTCAACAGTGGGTTCTGAAGCCATCGAAAGAGGAACTAGTGAAGGATGAAGTAATCAGTTATAACGAGGGGTAGAGGGTGCATATACTGGAAGAGATGGCGATATTTCCAAATAGCCACACAAAATATGATCAAGGTGCAATTACAACCCACAATTTCCACCTGGGTAGACATCCTAAATTTGGCCACTAGGTACCTCAGTCAAAGTACGACATTTAGATTTCCGACCTCAGAAATGGTTCACGGGCTGGATCCCTTCCAAGTGTTGGGTGACTCAAGTGGGGACACACAAAACAACTAGACCTCAGCCTTCAACCCTTCACGGGTATCTCCTTGCCTTATAGTGTAGGAACACTTGACTTGGAGGATTTTAAGGTTCTCTATTTGTCAACTTCTAATGTTTGAAAAATGTGAGAACTAGATAATGAGGGGTTATTTGGATGCCTACCCCTGAGATCCTACCTATACTTAAAACATTATTTTGGCACCTCCTGTGGAGGAAAACTTAGTGATTTTTTAGAAAAAAATTAGATGTGGTGGGCTAAGGGATTGGGGGTGGGAACCAATCTCGTTTGAATTAAGTGGGTTTGGATAGTTTCTTCAAGAAATAGTGGGAGTCTTCGGAATTCCTTTGGAGAAAACCTACTTCAACCTTCACAATTCAAGATGGAAATTATGTGAGTGAAGAGTGGCTTTGTGTGTGAGAAAGTGATAAAATGTGACAAATTTTAATAAGTTAGGTGTGAATTTGCAACATGTGGACTTCCCATGGTCCTTACAAATATTTGTTAACTATATTACTAAATTTCATTGGTACAACCTTGCGGAATTTTAAAATCCCCAGAGAACTAGCATGTGGACATATGGGTCCTTTCCAATCCTTTAAACTCCCTAATGTTGTTTATACTAAGAAATATTGAAAAAATATCCTATATTGCAAGCATGTGGGTATGTATGGGCCCGTTACTTTGATCTTTAAACTCTCCTAGTGATGTAAACTAAGAAAGAAATTTCAAGAAACTATCCTAAGTTTACAACATGTGGGCATATATGGGCCCTTACAAATTTAAGATGATTTCAAAAAGAAACTAAGAGGGGACCTAGGGGGGATTTGTCCTCTCCTAAATATTTTTGTTAAGGGAGATAAAATGTCCCCTTAACCACCTTTCTGATTCTCAAGATCGCTCTATGGTGCGAGAGAAGAGCATACTCAGTGATCAAAGTTGATTTCTGGTCCCAATGCAAGTGTTTTTATATGTGATAGCAAATAATCTCAACTTATTTTTTACAAACCAAACAATCCATCCATGTAGAAACCAAAGAAAAGGAGGAAAATATATGGTTCGTTTTACCCCCTAAGTGCCTATGTTTATCTAGCCTTTCATATGGGAAAGGATTCTAAGTGGAGTGCATTTACAATTTGCATGAAAGCAAGAATTTCAAGGCTAGGGGTCTTCAAATCATCACAAAAACTCTTACAATTTTGAAACTCTGGAAATGTGTGCGGATGTAACACCCTGTTTCCTCCAGTTTGTAAAAATAAATGGACTGGCCAAGAACTGTGGCAAACTCAGAAATGTGAATGTGTGATGTGAATGGACCTTTTGGAAAAGGTCAATGAATGTGAATAATATTATGAATATATATATATATATATATATATATATATATATTGCAGGACTACTGAGAGGGGATATGATGAAAAGAGACCACGATGGTTGGAGAAAGGCGGTGGAAGGCACCTAGAATGGTGGCGTTAACTTCCACCGAAAACAATACCGTATTTGGACTTCACTGGCCCGGAGAACCAAGAGCGGCTCGCTGGCCCCGAATTAAATGTCTCATAGGCTGGTAGGTAGATGGCTCCTCAGGAATTAATGAGGGATGGGGGGGGGGGTGAACCGCCCATCCATAGAGCCATCAGGACTAACCAGTGCGAGGGAAATCACGCCACACGCAACCTCGCAAGAGGATAAGGCATGAGGGAGAAGCAATTGGGGCAGACATGAGGGGAGGAAGAGAACTCTGGAGATACGTAGAGTGAGTGATAGCAGAGAAGGGGGAGAGTAACCCTCGTTCTTGGTCACTGGCAAACCGAGACACAGTCTCACAGTATCATGGTCAAAGTCTGAAATGAAAACCCTCTTAATTCGAATAGGTCAAAGTCCGAAATGAAAACCCGACTGTGTATGCATGTGAAAGAGTTATGAATTTTGCATGGGTTATAAAAATGTATCTAACTATTGACTAACAACCAACGTTTTTCTTTGCACCCAAGCGGACGATCAGACGCGGGAATTTACAGATGCAGAGAATGGTGACTCACCAAGAGGTGGGAGAGGGCTCCCACAATAGAGATCAAGAGTCTAATGAAATAAGGGTAGTAGGGACCCCTCCATATCTAGATGAGACTGTGAGGAGTCTCATGGTCGAATTAAAAAGCTGCAAGGATGACAATGAAAGGATGATGAAAGAAAAGGAAAAGAAAACAGAAATTAACACAGTTTTACTGCAGAGTTTATCCGATCTACAAAGGAAAATGCAGCATGAACCTGAAACTTAGGAACATGGTCATATCAGTGGCCACACTGAGAGGAGTACCTAGAAAAAGGTCCACCCCAGAGGTAAAGGACCAGTGCTGAGTGATTCCTCTGAGAAGGAAGCTGGCAATTCAGAAGGCTCTTCTAGCAGCAGAACCAGTTCCTATTTACGAAGGAAACAAAAGAAGCAAAAGTCTTCCAAAGGTGGAAAATTTGAAGAATTCAAAAAGGCCAAACCACCCTCCTTCGACGGTTAAATAAAGAAGGGAGAGGAAGTAGAGGTCTGGTTGCTTGGACTAAAGAAGTATTTCAGATTCCATGACTTTTCAGAAAATATGAAGGTCAGAGTGGCCACCTTCAACTTGAACGGAAAGGCTTCCATTTGGTGGGAAGACCTTAAGAATGTGAAAGGGGTTCGTGAAGAGGACCTGTCTTGGAAACGATTTGAGAAGCACTTCTGGAAGAAGTATCTGTCAGAAAAATATTTCGATGAAAAGACTAAAGAGTTTTATGAACTCAAACTGAGACAACTTACTATAGAAGAATATGTCAACAGATTCCTCGACTTGTTGAGGTATGTACCTTATATAAAAGCAGAAAAGGCAAAGGTGCAACGCTTCATCAGTGGGCTACCCAAGGAATATCGGAACATAATTGAATTTGATGAGCCAAAGACCCTAGAAGGCACTATTTAAAAGGCAACCTATTGTCATGAACAGTTTGGGCAATGAGCATAACCTCGTGAAGGATGGAAACCGAAGAATAGTTCAAGATTTTAGAAAAAGGGGATCAAATTCCCAAGATTTAAGAACTACAAGAAGAACCCAAGAATGAACTTTCCAGCCCATAGTGTACACCAACAGAACTTTCCCTCATCGGGTGGAAATAAAACATCTGGACCTATACCAGTGAAGGTGGATAACACCAAGAGAGAACCTCTGAAATGTTGGGGTTGCGGAGAAGAACATCTCCTGAGTGATTGTCCACACCGACAATAGAATAGTCGAAGGATTTATAACATCCAGGAAACTACTACCGTCAACGATGTGGCCAAGAGTGTGCCACAAATTTATGCAGCCTTGGATAATAACCAAGCTGACCATCAAGCTTTAGTAGTGGAAATAGAAGGTATGATTTTCAACCATCTAGTGTCTGTTTTGATTGACCCTGGTTCAAATTTGAGTTATATAGCCCCTAAAGTTGTTAATAAGTGTAAACTATAGCCACAAAAACATACCAAGCCATGGTTGGTACAATTATCCACTGGCACCAAAAGGAAGATAGAAGAGGTTATACTAGCCTGCCAATTAATGTTGGGTGAATTCCCCACCCAAGCAACCCTTAACATATTACCCCTGGGATCATATGATTTTTTGATTGGTATGGACTGGCTAGCCACCCATAAAGCTAGACTAGACTGTTACCATAAAACCTTAGAGTGTGTAAGTAAAGAAGGGAGAAGAATAACCCTTCAAGGGATCCAAAAACCTGTCTCGGTGAGACAAATATCAGCCCTGCAAATGAGAAAGTATTTCCAAAAGGGATGTCCCCTATATGCAATACATGTGTTGAAAACAATCAAAGGTGATAAACCAAGCCCTGACGATCACCCTATCCTGAGAGAATACAGAGATGTGTTTCCAGAAGAGGTACTGGGTCTACCTCCGAGAAGGGACATAGACTTCTCGATAGAACTTGCACCAGGAGTGGTGCCAGTGTCTAGGAAACCCTACCAGATGAGCACACCTGAGTTAGTTGAACTCAAATTGCAATTAAAATAAATGATGGATAAAGGCTATATTCGACCGGGCGTGTCTCCATGGGCAGCACCAGTCCTGTTTGTGAAAAAGAAGGACGACACCCTTAGATTGTGTATATATTATAGACAACTTAATAAGGTAACCATAAAGAACAAGTACCCTTTGCCCAGGATCGATGATTTGTTCGATCAATTGGGAGGGCCGTCTATTTTCTCAAAGATCGACTTGAGGTCAGGATACCATCAAGTCCGAATCAAGGATGAAGACATCCATAAAACTTCTTTCTGGACACGGTATGGTCACTATGAGTTTGTGGTAGTGCCATTTGGGTTATCCAATGCCCCTGCCACTTTTATGTGCTTGATGAACAATGTACTCAGTAAATTTCTAGATAAATTTGTGCTAGTTTTTATTGATGACATATTAATCTACTCTAAGAATAGAGAAGAGCATGAAGAGCATCTTAGACTTGTGTTGCAAGTGCTAAGAGAGCATCAGCTCTATGTCAAATTCAGAAAATGTGAATTCTTCCAGAAGGAAATACATTACTTAGGCCATGTTCTCTCCGAAGAAGGAGTAGCGGTAGACCCTGACAAAATCAGGTCTATCACGGAATGGCCTACCCCAAAGGATGTTTCGGATATCAGATCCTTATGGTATTAGTAGGATACTATAAGAGATTTATAAAAGGATTCTCCAAGATTGGTTGTCCAATCACTGCCCTCCAGAAGAAGGGGACAATATTCCTGTGGACACAGAAATGTGAAGAAAGATTTCAAACCCTGAAACATCCACTGACCCATGCACCCATACTAAAGATCGCCGATCCAGAAGCTGACTTCCTCGTGTGCACAGATGCCTGTAAGGAAGGGCTCGGAGGAGTCCTTATGTAGGAAGGAAGTGTGATCTGCTATGAATCCCAAAAATTGAACGAGCATGAAGTCAACTATGTGACCCATGATCTAGAACTAGCTGCCATGGTGTATGCCTTGAAAATGTGGAGGCATTACCTCCTGGGAAGAAAATTTGTACTTATGACAGATCACTATGGATTGCGATACATGTTTGATCAACCAAAGATCAATGCTAGACAAGCTAGGTAGATGGCCCTCCTTAGCGAGTTTGATTTCAAAATCAAACACATTAAAGCAAAGGAAAATAGGGTGGCCGATGCCCTTAGAAGAAGTATGAAAACAATTCACTTGGCAGCGGTGAGCACCTATGAGACAGAAGTCAAGGAAAGAATCATAAACGCACAAGAAACATATCTCTTCGTCCAGACCGTGGCCATGTATCTACAACAAGAACCCACCGGAGTAAAATATGAAGGCTACCAGATGACCGAAGGAGGTCTGATCACTTACAGAAATAGACTGTATATTCCAAATTGTGATGACTTGAAGAGGTTCATACTGGATGAACTACATAAAATACCCTATTCCGGTCATCCAGGATACCAGAAAATGATCACTGCCACCAGGAGACAATTTTATTGGCCTGGAATGAAGAAAGACATAGCCGAGTACTTAGCCAAATGCATAGAGTTCCAATAGGTTAAAGCAGAAAATCAACACCCAGCAGGATTAATTCAACCTTTACCAATCCTAGAATGGAAATGGGAAACCATCTCCATGGATTTCATCACTAGATTACCAACCTCAACCAAACAGAACGATGCCATTATGGTAGTGGTGGATAAATTGAGCAAGTCTTCTCATTTCATCCCTGTCAAATCAACCTGCAAAGCAATCGATATCGCCTAGGTGTTCATGAAGGAGATATTCAGAATGCATGGTATGCCGAAAGAGATCGTGTCTGACAGAGACACGAAATTTACCTATAACTTTTGGAAATCATTGGTGGCTGGTTTAGAGACCAAATTGTTGTTTAGCACCGCCTATCACCCTCAAACTGACAAACAGACGAAAAGAGTGAACCAAGTACTTGAAGACATGCTAAGAATGCATGTAATGCATCAACCCAAGAAGTGGGAAGACTACCTGCCACTGGTAGAATTCGCCTACAACAACGGCTACCAAGCATCCTTAAAGATGAGTCCCTTCAAAGTCCTCTATGGTAGATCGTGTAATACTCCAGTCAGCTGGAGTATTCCTATAAACAAGATTTCTTTTGGACCCGACATGTTGAGAGAAATGGATCAACATGTGACTTAGATAAAAAAAACCTGAAGGTCGCTCAAAACCGACAAAAAAGTTATGCCAACCAAAAGAGAACTCTAAGAGAGTTCAAAGCGAGAGATCATGTATATCTCAGAGTTAGGCCCAGAAAGAGTTCCCTGAAAATGGGAGCTTGTGCCAAGTTGGCACCTCAGTATTGTGGACCCTTTGAGGTTCTAGATAGAGTGGGACCTGTAGCCTATAGGCTAGCACTTCCTCCC
>ML782019.1:737525-752320 GCA_009831015.1 Picea engelmannii | reverse complement strand
AGAGACCATGATGGTTGGAGAAAGGCGATGGAAGGCACCTAGAATGGTGGCATTAACTTCCACCGAAAACAATACCGTATTTGGACTTCATTGGCTTGGAGAACCAAGAGTGGCTCGCTGGCCCCGAATTAAATGTCTCGCAGGCTGGTAGGTAGATGGCTCCTTAGGAATTAATGAGGGATGGGGGGGTGAACCGCCCATCCATAGAGCTGTTAGGCTTGACCAGTGTGAGGGAAATCGCGCCACATGCAACCTCGCAAGAGGATAAGGCGTGAGGGAGAAGCGATTGGGGTAGACATGAGGGGAGGAGGAGAACTCTGGAGATACGCAGAGTGAGTGATAGCAGATAAGGGGGAGAGTAACCCTCGTTCTCGGTCACTGGCAAACCGAGACATAGTCTTGCAACATCGTGGTCTCAGCTCGGGGGTGGCTAGTGGTAAATCCTATCGGAATCCCTGAGCCTACGGTTGGGTGGAAACGAGCACCCCTCTCAGTAGTTGCACTCACTTCTGGTGTTATTTCTGATAAGTGTTTTACATCTTGCATCTTGAAATTCATATGATAACATATATGCTCATAAACTATGAATTTGTGAATGATTACAGTATAAGACCGTCTGTGCAGTGTTTTGATAAGAAATGGTAGATGTATGCTTGTAACAGAAAAACCACGCATGGATTATGTTGATAGATAAATTTAATTATGCATAAGTTGAACCAATTTAGACTTCCAGTCCTTTCTCGAGAATTTGTTTCCCCTTATCTATCTCCAGGAATGCCTGGAATAGATCTCTCCATAGAGATACCCTTCTTGGAAAACTTTACCAAGAACCTGGAAAAAGGACTTGAATGCGCAAGTCTTAGCAACCCTGTACGAGGAAGAATGATCCTCTTGAAATACTGAAGTATCAGCGTAGGGATAAGTATCGATCGACGGACGAGATACCATCGAAAGATCTGCGGTCATTCATGATCGTTAGATTGCCAGAAGAAACAAGGGTGTTACATGCCTTACCCCTTTTCTTTTATCTTTGTGAGTAGCGAGGAAATCGGGACCGTAGATCCCCAAGGTCTGTGGGAGTATCTGGACCGTTGGTTTTTCCACATCCAGAGAGTAGTGGGAGAGTGCACGACATGGGATAGATCTGAACCGTCAGATCTTAGCTAGAAAACCCGACAGCCATTGGATTTGTTACGAGATGCATGAGGGTTAAGCCCTTGTAAACAAGGGTGAAAGTCCCGAGAGAGGAGTCGGTATCGGGGATTCGGAGTTTGGGATTCCGGGAGTCCTGATGACAAGAGATCGGGACACTCCATGGTGAAAGTCTCGATATAGATCTGGACCGTCCATCCGTGAAGGACACGTGTTGGAGATCGAGAGTCCATCGGTATTTTGGATACCAGGGATTCAAGTTGCCAAAGGATTTGCGTCACTAGGGGTCGCAAGTCACGAAATCGCAAAACAATCTAGACAGTCCATCTGTGAAGGACACGTGGTGGAGATCGAGATTCCATTGATATTTCGGATACCGGGGATTCAAGTTGACAAAGGATTTGTGTCACTGGGGGTCGCAAGTCATGAAATCGCGAAACAATCTAGACCATCCATCCATGAAGGACACGTGGCAGAGATCGAGAGTCCATCGGTATTTCTAATTACCGGGGATTCGAGTTGACAGAGGATTTGTGTCACTGGGGGTCGCAAGTTGTGAAATCATGAACCAACGAGGACCGTCCATCTGAGGGAGGATATGTGGCAGTAATCCAGGATTTTGGGAGAATCCTGAAAGGAAGAGCCCATCGGGATTTCACAAATCGGGAGTTCGGGAGTCCCATTGATAAGAGGTCAGACTCTCGTGATTGATAAGTCCCGAAACTTTGACTGGTGAGCTCCCGAAATGTTATCATATGTTTAAGCCTTGATTAATGGACGAGATCCTCTCAGAGGATCCAAGGTCTGTAACAACCATTGGATGTAGGGAAGGGACGTGGATGATAGTTCCTCGACCCCTCTCCACCTTTGCAGGCAATGCACGAACATGATCCCTTCAGAGGATCCAAGTTCTGTAATGACCGTTAGATTTGAGGAAGAGATGCAGGCATTAATGCCACGACCCTTTTTACCCTTGCAAGAAATGAAGAGATCGAGACCGTAGACCCTATGATCCATGGGAGTACCTGGACCGTCCATCTATAGAGTATACGTGGCTGCTGGTAAGCACTTCGGTGTTTCGGCACCCGGGAAACCAAAGGGCATGAACCCTTGTCTTTGCAAGTCGTGAAATTTCGATCACCGAAACCCCAAAATGGCATGTGGTGTGAATGAGTTTAAGGAAAGTCAAGATTTGATCGTGACCATTGATCATCTCGAAAAGAACACGACTGTTGATCTTGGCTGAAGGTCGTCGCTGTCCATCAGAGGAGACGTGTGGTGAGTGGTCAGAAGTTTCGGGAAAAGTCCTGAAATCCCATGGACCATTGGATCCAAATCCTCAAGGATTGTTGATCTCCTACACGAATCCCCATATTAGGATTCGGGGATTGGAGTGAAAAGAGTTTTGGAGTCGTTGCATCGTGGACTCCTTGTTCACGAAACTCCGAAAATGTCAGAGCCGTTGGATCCAAGATATCGAGAGCCATTGGATCTCGTACAAGAAGTGAAATTATCCTCCTCTAGCTCAAAACTTGTCTCTTGATAGGTAAGGCTAGGCTAGTTTTGGTACCTGCAAGACAAATGAATAAAAAATAAGTGCTCTCTAAGCCCAAATAGGGTGAAAATTTATACCTTTCCCCAGCATGGTCTCCAATCTGTTGTTTCTGTTTTGTCACTTGGGTGAGCAAAACAAGGGCACTTGCATGCCTAGTTGGGCCTCCTAGACAAGACATAGGTTAGTGCATGAGTTAAACAAGCCAAGCACATGATATAAACAAGTAAACAAACTAAAAACAAATAAGGAAATATAACTAGAATGCATAAGAAACTTTTACAACCATAAACAATAAACCAATGACTAAGATTATGCCACCAATGGATAACTATATTAGTTGGCAAGACACCGTAGAGAAATGAGGACTTATGAGTCCCCTCTTTCTCCTTGGGAGGGCTCTTGAGTTCCCTAATGGAGAGATCTTCTTACAATGGTAGAAAAGAAAGAAAATGATGAAGAAATCAATGCCTATTCCCTCAAGAGGTGAGTGGAATGGCCTATTGGAATGTTTCTAGAATGATCCAAGGAGAAAAGAGGATTCTCAAGGGAGGATTCAGGCAGCATAACAATACTATGAAAATATTAATTTCTTAGTGCTCCCATGGCCTCCATTTATAGCATTTCTTCAAGGCAATATTCAACTAGTTCTTAGTGTGAACAAGGGGCCCTTTAGGGCACCCTTTGGTCCTTGACCAACCCCCATTCAGATTTAGCTCAGATATGAAGTTCAAATCAAGTTGGGAGCTAGTACATAAGTGGTTGAGGGGCCGACAAGAACCATAAATGCGTCATTCACAAGAGTGTGCGGATTTTCTTGTACACAATAGCGCATATGGCGTATTGTGCACTCTACGAGCCTCTTTGGCCTGTGCACAGTGCACGCGCTTCTTTTAGGGAGTTATTACATGTCAATTTTTTCCCAATTGTATAGTTTTTGCCTCTTGGAAATGCATTTTGAAGCTACAGGTGAACTAATAGTTGTTTGGAATTGTTGTATTTCTGTAACCATTTGCATGCAATGTTGCGGACGAAATTTCAGTGATAACAGTGTGTACAATCAAAAGAATCCAAATTATCTAATAAAACCCTAATATTTCCCAGCAAAGGTTGAAGACAAATCACCATCACTTAAATTTCTCTTTTAACCCAGCTAATTACACATTTAGAATCGCCCATTATTTGCACTTTTGAGATATTTTTAAATTTTAAGAAAAATAACATGGCCCATAATGCCTAGAATTCAACTGCCATATTAGTACCCCCACCTGGACAATATCAGATATCAAATTGATGAGAAGCATTCATATACAAGATAAGACCAGTGCCACATCTCTCTGGGGTGTCCTGGAAAGAACCATCAAAAATTTCCCAAGCGAAGTTGTGATTTGGATTATTTTTGGCACGAAATGAGAGCAGAGGTATAATAAAACAATGTACATAGATATCTCAGATATCAAATAATATAACCGAAATGTATTAGAGATGAAACCATAAACACAGAGATACAGTAATACACAATTTTCTATTAATGAGCGAAAATGTACAAAGACTGTAAAAATACAGAGTGAAAGACTTGCTAGAATGGTGGCAGCTTATCTCTGAGAAGAGATGTGACAAATACTCACATCCGTGAGAACTCGATTTTAAAATGAGGCTCCAAATGCATTTTTATCATAAATAAATCCAAAACCCTAACCCCGAAAGATGAAAAACCAACAGTTTTGTGGACCCTGTTTTGGGTAGTTTGTTGTATCAACTTCCCGGGGGCATAACTTTGGCATACAATCTCCATTTGGGGCACATGATAGCTCGTTGGAAATGTATCGTCGAGAAGATTCATTTTTGAGGATAAATTAGAGACTTTGGCTATAATTGATAATTTCTATATCGAAAAACCTTCATTTAGGCCCTCAACGGCCAAGGAATTTAAAAACTTCTTAAAATAGTAAATTGCCAAAATTGCTAGAAAACTATTTTGAGCGAGTTGGAAAAGGTGAGTGGCCACTGATATCCACCTGAATCAATCCTCCCTCCTTATGAATCAATGGTATCCATTGTTTTGAGTTCTTAGGGTATCCATTGCATTGAGTTTGTTGAATTTGCATCTTGATGAGCTGCTTGCCTTGTTGGAGAAGTTGTGTTACTTAGATTTTTGAAGGTTTTCACAAACCTGTGGCTATAAGGGTTGGACCTTTCTAACTAGTCTGGCTACATGAGATGACTGTGTGCAGAAGGAATCTTTATGCTTTGTTGCAGTCTTGTCAACCTTCTTCTGTTGGATAGAAGGTGCTTGGGACAAGGCTGCAATTGTTCTAGTATCCTTCTGTTCACCTTTTGAATAGATTGTGAAGAAGCTAAATTTTGTTGTATGAGATACTACCTTGCGAAATTGTTTAGGTGGGAAAGTAGTCAGAACCACCTCTGGTATCCTGTAGAGATGACCCCCCAGAATAACAATGACACTACCTTGAAAGGAGAGGTGCTTCCAAAGTGGTTGTTTGATGAATATGCACTTGTTTCTCTCATCAGGCATTGAAGGATGTGGGAAAAATTCTCCATCATTTAGTCCCTCTGTCGCGTGAGAGCTTGCTCAAGCAACATATTGATAGAATCATCTACTCCGTCGTTTTTATATTCTTCTGCCATGGAGGTTTTCTTGGGAATGCGAGAGATATTGTATTCAAGAGAGACAAGCTCAAGACCCAACTTTCTATACTCATACCTCGTCCGAGACATGCACTGGGGAGAAAAAAAAACCCGATCAAGAGCAGTCTGCTCTGATATCACAGATCGAGATTATTTTCGTCACGAAATGAGAGCGGAGATATAATAAATCAATGTAAAGAGATATATCATATATCTAATAATATAACATAAATGTATTAGAGATTCAACCATAAACACATATATAGAATAATACACAATTTTTTATTAATGAGAGAAAATGTACAAAGACTATAAAAATACAGAGTGAAAGACTCGCTAGAATGGTGGAAGCTTATCTCTGAGAAGAGATGTGACGGATAATCGCATCTGTGAGAATTTTATTTTAAAATGAGGCTCCAAAGTCCTTTTTATCATAAATAAAATTTAAAACCCTAACCCCAGAAGATGAAAAGCCAATAGTTTTGTGGACCCCCTTTTGGGTAGTTTGGTGTATCGACTTCCTGGGGCATAACTTTGGAATACAATCTCCGTTTTGGGCGCATGATAGCTTGTTGGAAAGGTATCATCGAGGAGATTCATTTTTGGGGCTCAATCAAATATTTTTTCTATCATTGAGAATCTATGTCCCAAAAAACCTTCATTTAGTCCCTCAAAATGGCCCTGAAAGTTATAAACTACTAAAAATAGTGAATTACCAAAATTGCCAGAAAATTGTTTTGAGTGAGTTGGAAAAGGTGGGTGGCCACCGATATCCACCTAGATCGAGTTTTAATCCACATCTGGAATTACTGGGTGGAATTTGATTTTTTGTTTGGGATATGCCTTATAATCACATGCATGCTTGAATATAAGTCCTGTCACTACCTTCTCTGGAATACAACAGTTATGGAAAATACAGATATTTCTAGTCCACCATAGGAAATATATAAAGATAAAAGACAATGAATGATACTCTTTTAAAACCTTTGAAACCAAGATGCCAACAAACAATTCTTCTATACATCAAAATAACAACCCATTTTAAACTTTGAATAGAGGCCCAATTAAATTTCAAACTCGACAGACATACTTGCATTGAGAGAAAAGATGGTCGGTTGGTTCCTCGTTGGATATATATATATATATATATATTATACATTTGTTTTTATCAAGTGTGGTTTGTTTGATTAATAAAAACATGTAGTTAATATAGAATCTATTAGGGTTAAAAAATTTCTATTGACACTCTAGTGATTGTGCTTGCACTTTTCAATGTGTGTTATGTTGGAACATCAAGCATTGATGGTTCATCACACATATCTTGGGTTCATTCAGTCGAGAGTTCGACCAACATATGGATACAGTCGATTAGTTGATCAAACAACATTCTACACTAGTCAGTCGAGTAGTTGATGTGCCTTTTGGTAGAATAATTTACCAACAGTTGAAGATATTCAGGTGGTGGATTGACCAACCCAACAATGGAATAAAAGTTGGATGCCCAAGCGGTCGGGTTGATAAGATATTCCAGATTCTATGGAAGTTTGTTGGATCTTGAAGATTTAAAAAGAAGACCCCTTGGTTCATCATCATCATGGAGATTGTGAAATAAATCATGTGGATCAAGATGTGCAACATCCAGTGTGATGTTATTATCACAATTCACTTTTCATAAGTGTTGTAACGGTGTGTTTAGACACCACCCTTTATCTTCAGATTTGTTTTTGTTCCTCTTCAATTATCTACTATACCGTGTTTTCTATTTCATGTCGTGTTCTACCCTATTCCCCAACATGGTATTAGAGCCGATGGTTTAAAACCTCAACCCGTTATCTGCAAACCTTGTTGAGTCAAATCTATTGTATGATTGAATCTGGGGCAGTGTTTTTCTTATTGAAACTTATGGAAATAGACCAGTTTCTCTCTATATATCGAATATGGATTCCAATATTGATCCTATTGTTTTGAACGGATCAAATTATGTAGTATGGGAATCAGATATGGAAACCATACTGAAGAGAAAAGGAATATGGAAGTATATGAAGGTTGTGATTCCATACCCAACAAACGACTAGGAAAAGTTCGTCATTGATGAAAGAAGGATGAGGTTGTAGGGGTCATCATGACCTACATGTTGCGGTATATTTGATTTCACCTCAGTGGAATCGATTTCCCTCATCAAGTCTGGAAGAAAATGAATTTGTTGTTTGACCAAGTCAATGAGAGCCATGTCATGTAGTTGGAGAAAGATTTGATCTCTTTCGGTCCTCATTCTTTTGATAGAATCGAGGACTATTTGGCATGTGTCAAATAACTCTAGTTAAAATTGGGAGAAATTGGAAAGAACTATCAGAATAAGGATATACAAATCATCGAGCTAGTCTTGATGAACTTGATAACACCATTTTATGTGTTCATGTCAACTTTCCACACCAACTGGAAATCACATAAGGAAGATGGTAATGATTACACCTTTGAAGCTTTCTGTGGTCTTTTGAATACTGATCATTAGAGACTTCTTGAAGAAGGAAAGATTGATGGTAAACAATAGACCCACTTTCTCAAGGGAAAGGGAAAGAAGGATCCCAATGATATAGTACGGTTTGGTGCCTCTACAAATTAACCTAGACACCATGACTAGAAATCATAGAGACAGATAAATGCACCCCAACGAAGTCGAAATAAGAAGACATGTCAATACTATGGAAAGAGTAGAAGTGTGGAGAAATATTGCTATAATAAGCAAGATGATTTAGAGGAGAAGGTTAAATTCCTTGAAGGAGACGTGTATGGGCCTCCGTTGTATGTTGACCCGCTGATAATTTAACCTTCCAAGTTGGGACTTCTTAGGCCTTGTTGTCTCATTCTAACTAGAACGAATGGGTAGTCGACTTTGGGTGCACTCACCACGTGTCTAAGGATGCCTCCTTGTTCTCCTGGTTGGATGAAGTTAAGGAGAGAAAAGCATATGTCGCTGATGATTTTGCTGTGGATGTTGCTAGTCAGGGTGATGTTGCTTGTCGACATGGGAAGATTTTCGATGTATATCATGTGCCAAATGTCAATGCCAATCTGTTGTTTGTTTCTTAGTTGACACATACATGTAAGATTATGGAATTTTGGCCAGATTATTTCTTTGTTAGTGATTTGAAGAAAGGAAATTTGATTGTCGTTTGTGGGCTTCTTGACCCGATAGACAATTTGTACAAATTCTATGACACAACTCGACTTTAAACTGAACCAACTACACTTGTTGCTCACATATAAAAGAGAAGTCAAATATAGCATGAAAGACTCAAACATATGAATTTCCAAAGTCTGCAAGAACTGGCAACTCATAACATGGTTGCTTGTTTATCGAAGGTGTCCTCCCCTGGAGAAGTCTATAAGGGATATGTTCTTGGGAATCATCATCATGCACCATTCGACTCTGGCAAAGCGTTGCGAGCATAGTACCTACTGAAACTGGTTCTGGTGATGATTGCTACATAAATATATCTTCATTGGTAGGTGCAAGGTACATATTGACTTTAATTGATGATTTCTCTTGCTTTACATGGGTTTACTTTCTAAAGAATAAGAACCTTGTCTTTGAAAAGTTCGAGGATTTTCCAGCCTTTACTGAAAAGCAATGTGGTCAACCTATCAAATTATTGAGATAATACAATGGTGGTGAGTATGTCAATCGAACCTTTTAATAATACCTCATTTTTTTATGGTATTGAGTGGAAATGGGTGGTTCGTCACACACCTTAGCATAATGGTGTCATAGAATGAAAAAATCAGACATTAGTCAAAATGGATAGATGTCTTTTGCAGACTGAAGACCTGCCTCCTCACTTCTGGGGTCAAGTAGTGTACTATGTAAATTATCTTCTCAATCATATATCGAATAGAGATGTTCGTTCCATGACTCTAGTCAAATAATGGTATGGGATGAATCCTTCATTCAACCACCTCCATGTGTTTGGATGTTTTGCATGGGATCAATTCCTAATGATTGTAGTTGGTTTCAAAGAGCCATCCTTGCATCATGATGGGATACTCTGAAGAGTCAAAATCATATCGAATGTTTGATCTTGTCAAACTAAAAATCATTATCAGATGAAATGTACATTTTGATGAGAAGTATTATGGAATTAAGTTATTAAATGCCTCCTCTAGATTTCTATATGATGATCCCTTTGATTTTTTCTCTTACACTGGCTCTCTTGTTCCATACTTCAGTTTTTCAACTGGACATTCTAACATTCTTCCTATTTCAGATAGATCATCGACCTCTGACTCGACTAGTCCATCATCCTTTGTTTCAAATGGTCTGTTGACTGAAGACCCTCCAACTTCTTATCGACTTGCTAAAGTGAACTGTAGTTCACCTATTTCTTGTATACCCATATGGGATGCCAAGAAAATTGAAGCTACTGGAGTTGATGATGGAGATGCCTCCTCTAGATGACAAACTTGAAGTCAAAAGAAACATCCCAGTGTTACCTTAACGACTCGTGTACTTGAAAATTATGATCCTATTACCTACTCAGATGCTGAAGGATAACCTGAATGGGAGTAGGCCATGCATACAAAAAATGATTCTTTGTTGAAGAATCATACTTGGGAGTCAGTTCTGCGACCATAAGGAAATAACATTGTGAAGTGTCGATGGGTCTACCAAAACAAATTTACCTCTAAAGGTGATGCTGAGAAACATAAAGCATGCCTCATTAAGAAGGGATTTTATCAACAAGAAGGAATTGACCACACTGGAACCTTTTCCTCTATAGTAAGATGAACTTTGTTTGACTGATTCTTTCCCTTGTTGCTCATTTTGGATGGAAAAACCATCAGATGAATGTGAAGAGTGATTTTATTCATGGAGACCTATATAAATAAATTTTCATGGAACAACCACCTTGTTTTGTGGTAGATTAAATTTGGTTTGTCGACTTAAGAAGTTGCTTTGTGCTTTGAAGTAGGCTCCCCGATCTTGGTATGCTAATATTGAAATTTTCTTTATTCGAATTTGTTTCAAATGTTGTGAATATGATCACAACTTGTATGTATTCCATATCAATGGAGACACCTTGATTGTCGTTGTATATGTAGATGAATTACATAAGATAAAGTCCAACTAGGGGACACCCTCATTAGATTTGATATTGTTTCACTCTTCACAAAGATCCTGTTAAACAAAGCCATTAAAGTTATCAATGAAGTCACAGACCCTCAAACAACAAGATTGGTCGAAGTATGTTTGAGATCAACCTTCTAAAGCTTTCAGGGAGATTTTTTCAAAAATATAAGTGGGGTGGCCATGGGATCCCCTTTGTCCCCAATTGTCGCCAACCTATTCATGGAGAAATTTGAAAATAGGGCTCTTGAATCATAACCCCTGAAACCCTCAAGATGGAAGAGATATGAAGATGATACTAACATCAAATGGCCTCATGGAAATGAAGAATTAAACAAGTTATTTCAACAACTTAATGAAATTTCAGAGTACATCAAGTTTACCATGGAACTTGAAGAGTACAAGAGCATTCCCTTTCTCAATGTTCTTATGATCAGGAAGAAATATGGATCACTTGGGAATAAGGTATTTAGGAATGAAACTCACACTAGCATCTACCTTCATGCCAACTCTCACTACCACCCTTCACAGAAGTTGGGGGTTATATATACCCTGACAAGGAGGGAAACAAGAATATCTGAAAATGAACATCTTCAACAAGAGATAAACCAACTTACCAAAGTTTTTAAGAACATAGGCTACATGTATGAGGACATTAAGAAGGTTATGAAAATTGAAGAAAGAGTGTCCCACTCTAGAAATAACTAGTCTTCTAATATGAAGGTGTACCTCCCCTAAATCTAAGGGGTCATAAATAAGATTGATAATATCTTGAAAAGAAAGGAGATTACAACCTGCTTCAAGCCTCTTATGACCATCAGACAAAGAATGAGGTATGTCAAAGACCCTATAAATCATCATCAAGAAAAAGGCCTCTACAAGGTTTCTTTCTCATGAGGCAAGAGATACACTGGGGAGACTAGACGATCATTTCAAATTAGGATAAAGGAACACATAGGGGACATAAATAATGAGTGTATTCGTACCTTATCCTTAGCAAAGAACTCTCTCAAAATTAAGCATCATGTGTGCCTAGAGGACACCATGATCCTCACTAAAGAAAACCATTATTACAAACGACACTTTAGAGAATCTCTAGAGATAATTAAGCACCCCGAAAATATAAACATAGATGGTGGTTTGGAAGTAAGAAACAATTGGCTCCCCTTGATGAACCAACAAAGTGTATTGAATGATCAGGTTGAGTAATTTGGTTTGACTTCTTCCTCATTTCTCTCTGTCTCTCTCTTTTTTTTTTAATATTCTCCATTAGATCTCTCTAGTCTTCTTATTATTTCAGGTATCATATCTTTTACATTATTGGAATACTATTCCTTTATATTATTATTGTTTAGGGTATTAATAATTAACTATAATTAATAATTATGATATTGTTGGAGAAATTTCTATTTTCAGCACACTAGTTCAGTAGGAGTTAACTGACTAGTTCTACTTTAGACTTTCTAATTTTAGACCATCACTATTATGCATGCATTCGTAAGAAAATCTCACTGCAGATCACTGCTTCTTTTCTTTTATAGGATGTCATTGCCTATATGAGTGAATATCACTCACTCATTGAATAGATCATAATATACATTGATTCTCATTCTTCATATTGTATCTCTCTTCCTTTTCTTGATAAGGTTTGTTTGAGTATGCTTTAGCTAGGTATCCTGTGCAGGTTTCCATGAAACACTGACATGGCATGAGAGTCGAGCTTCTTGGAGAAACCCAAACAAACTAGAGAAGAGTGAAAGCAGATTTAATTATTGAGTAAACCTAGTTTCTGCTAGAGTCGCAACCTATCCCTATTGAAAGGTGCGACAATTGGAATTGATGAAATCTATCCATTTCTAGGGTGTGACGGTCGCACTCAAACTTAAGAAAAATTATTTTTTCAAAATCGATGCAGCCTATCCACAACCAAGGTGCAACACAATTGCATTGTATTCTTCACCAGGGTGTGACATTTAGTTTTCTAAAATCGATGCAACCTATCCATTTCTAGGGTGCAACATAGTCATATTGTATCCTTCACTAGGGTGTGACATTCTCTCAGTCTACCCATTGCCAGGGTGAGACACTCTAGAAAATTGGGTTTCTGCAATAAAACATCCATATCTTGAAATCCACGATCTGAGTCGGGTTGAAATTTTTACCAGAGACGTATGACATAGGGATGCTCATTCTCACCAAAAATCTCCAAAACCCACATCATATTTTGGGAGATATAGTTGTTTTATCATATCTATAACTACCATAGAACCATCAGTCATATCTCAGAATCCACGATCTGGGTTTTCAGGATCTTTTCAGAATCAATAGTAGGGATGGAGATGATGCAAATTATTCAATCAAGTCTAGTGATAATACTCACACTGTAAAACTATTTTGAATGGAAGTTGAAGGCCACATTCCAACTCAAAAGAAAAGGACATCAGCGCTTGAGAATACTATATGGGTGAACCGTAAGGATGAGGCCATAGAAATACTTCTTGAGTTAATATCCACTGATTTATGGTTTCATGTTGCCACATGAAAGACTCCAAACGATATATGGACCACCTTTGAAGGACTCTTTGGAAAGAAGGATGAGATGTAAGGTCATATACTTGAGGTAGAATTGAATACCTTAGACCCTAAAAGTTTTGATAATATACAATATTTCTTTACTAAATTTAAATCTTTCATATTGAGCTTGGGTGAATGTGGTATTGACAAGTCTACACAAGAGAAACAACTTACTCTAACAATATTGGACAATCTAGGACCAGAATACATTGTATATGTCTCCAATTTCCATTCTGGCATATGTCTTTTTGGAACAAATTGGAAATGCCTATGATGGCTCAGTTCATTGAGTCTCTCACACAAGAGAAGAAAAAACTCATACATATGGGCTTCATGAAAGATCCCAAAGCACATGCACTCACCGTGCATGATGGAAAAGGATCATCCAAACATAACAGGAAGTATAAAGAGAATGAGAAGGAGGGATATTCCAAACCCTTTAACGATTTTTCAAGTTCCAACGACTCTTCAGATTCCAAGAAGAAGAAGAAGGGAAAGCAGTGCACTTACTGTAATAAACCGAATCATGAAGAATCCACATGCATGAAGAAACAAATCGATCTTATGGCATAGACACTTCAACATAGAAACCTTGGAAAATTCATTCCAGAGGGATTTAAGAAACATAAGGAAGAAGATCATGCTCCTAAGAAAGGTAATCATCATGCTATTGTTGCAATTAATTCCTCATCTAATTCATGGATTATATATTCAAGTGAATTATGTCATATGACAACAAAAGAGGAAGTTTTTACTTCTTTGAGTCCATGCTCAAGACCCCCTATTCTCATGGGGGATGATATTCCAGTAGAAGTAACTGGAGAAGGGAGAGTGGAACTCCATAATGGAAGTTTTGAGAATGTTTTGCATGTTCCAAAGATTTCTATGAATCTGCTCTCAGTTTATCAAATCACCCAGAAAGATAAAAATGTTGAATTTACATCAGATTCAGTTTCAGTAATTGACATACATGATAATTCAATCATTGCAATTGGTGAGGTGGATCACAAGTCAAGGTTGTATAAATTCACTAAGTTTTATGATGATGAATCCTCTTTTCTACTTACACTTAAGGAGAGTAATTTGCATGCACCTCTAGTGCAACATGCATATACTCTTGTGTTTCCTGTTGGATTATTGAGAGGGGGGGTGAATCAATAATAGCGTAATTATAATCATTTTTCTTCAAATGTTATATCAATGTAGAATTATTTTCCAATAATGAGCAATAAGAAATAAACAATCACACACATACACAGTACACCAGTGTTTTACGTGGAAACCCAAATCGGGAGAAACCCACAAAATGCTTTCTCTTATATGTCTTGAAGAATTACATTCATTGGAAGCACCAACTTCCTTTGTTTTCCAGCTGCAACTGGAAGGAGGCTCCAACCCCCTAGTTTCTCAGGCTACAACATGAGGGAAGCTCCAACTCCCCAATTCTCTGGCTACAACTAGAAGGAGGCTACAACCCCCAATGTTCTCCGGCTACAACTGGAAGGTGGCTACAACCACCTGTCCTTGCCCCGTCCTGCCACCCTGAAGCAGAAGTAGAATCATGGAACCACTATCACACTATCACTGTGAGATATACCGCTGTAAACCTGTACCAATAAATATGAACCATGCATCAACCATGCATCAACCTGTACCTCAACCTGTACCATAAACAAGTGCATCAACCATGCACCAACCTGTAATCAACCTGTACCATAAACAAGTGCATCCAACCATGTACCA
>ML782019.1:708639-736063 GCA_009831015.1 Picea engelmannii | reverse complement strand
CTCATTATTCCACAATTAAGCATGGGTTCTCTTACTCCACAAAGCGTCTTCCTGTGAGGGATTTCACCATAAGGGGACCACTTTGGAGTTCATCCATATTTACTTCTTATCAACCATGAAAAAACAATAATGAGTCATATTTAAATAAAAAAATATTGGGTCCATTACCCAAGCCTTTATGCTACGGGGCTTTCTTCAAGGGTTGACATCAATGACAACCAACCTTAATCAAGACCCCCTATTCTCATGGGGGATGATACTCTAGTAGCAGTAACCAGAGAAGGGAGAGTGGAACTCCATAATGGAATTTTTGAGAATGTTTTACATGTTCCAAATATTTCTATGAATCTGCTCTCAGTTTATCAGATCACCTAGAAAGATAAAAATGTTGAATTTACATTCAGATTCAGTTTAACGAGGATCTTGTGTTTCCATCAGCTTCATACATCAGAAATGATTCCATACACTCAGATTATGTACATGGAAACAAATAGGTAGTACAACCAGATAAGAAGCCAGTGTTGAAGCTTCAACAGATGCCAAAGAAGGCACAATTCACACTTCAGGTCGCAGGTATCCTTGCAGGGAATCCATTGGATTCGAGGAGGAATCGATCTCAACACGAGGATCCTTTTCATGTACTTTTATCTTCAGAACTTGCGATGTCCATGCATTGATATATGGTTCAATCTTCTGATCCAAAACTATATAGTGAGGTTTTGGGCAATCCATTATGGCAAGAAGCCATGCAAAAGGAGTATGACTCACTCCTAAAGAATCAGACTTGGCATATGGTTCCACTTCCACCAGAAAGGAATATTTTTAGGTGCAGATGGGTCCAAATGATCAAGAGGTACAAGGCTAGACAGGTTTCCAAAGGAATTCATTAGATCCATAAATATTTCTAATCTTCACGAATAATTTCAGTGAGCAGAAGTTTCAGACTTTGCGGGATTGTCTTGCAGTGAAGAACATAGTTGCCTAGCAACTACCTTTTCTTCTTTTGATGCATTATCTTTTGAGGGGGGGGTTTGTTCCCACATGGTTTTCCCTCTTTCCTCATTTTTATTCAGTGCTCATTAGTTGCATTGTACATGAGTACCTAATATGGATTAGTATTCGCACTCATTTTTTATTCCATAGTGATTGTTGGTGCGAGTTTAATTAGATCATGGTCCTTCTCAGGTTACCAACAAAAGGTACCATGTAGTATAGAGCGCTAGCATTTTCATCTCCTCTGAAGAGAAGAAGTCTCACTCGAAGCACTGCTGAGATAGATAGATAGGGAAGGGTAGGGAAAATACTAAATAGGATCCATAGAGCCTTCAAAGCGCATTCCTATTCTTGCGCGAGAGACATGAGCAGATCTGGAACATATGAATGCAAGAATTGAGCCTACTTATGTTGTGCACAAACATTTAAATGTAGAGCCATCAAATAGAACTCATAAGCCATAAGGAAACACTATAATGCATAAGTAAACATACAAAGACACAACATATTTGAAAATTTGGTCCTTCTTCATACTAACTTTAGGATCTTTTCCAAATTACAGACTTAGAGTTACACAATAGGGCGCATTACATACTCTCAGCTCTGGACTCCTGTCACAGAGCTTTAATTCTCCAACTGATAGTTCTAGTTCATTACTGACCTAGACTTGTCTTCTTTCAACTTACAAGAATTCTCAACAACTAAAACCCAAAAGCTGGGCGACTCTGACTGACTAGACTCAATTCCAACCAACCAACCAACGGGCCCTCGAACTAATGTATGAACCCTTTTACAATTATGTCTAGTCCTATATATTGTTGGGTTTTATCTTCCTTCTCGGCTTGCATTCTTTATTGTTCCATTGCAACCGTTTGTTTCTTCACTGGTGTTGCGCTGACTTTCGCAATTTCTTTCTATTGCACTTTCTCCCGACCTTTGATGGAGTTCGTGCAACTCGTGCTTAGTAAAAACTTGCACAATTCCTTCCCAAAAATGAAGGGCCCAACCAGGCTCTAACCATAATCCTTGACTTGTCCTCGAGTCAAGCACTTGGTTCTTTCACATCCTCCAGGAGCATCTGTTGTTTTCCCTTGTTCGTCTTTTCTTCTTCCTTGGGCTCTCCTGTTTGTGATTTTTCTTCCTTTACCTCCTCAAATGAAGGGCCCAATTCAGGTACCAACTCTAGTGCTCTATGCTTTACTCCTTGAAAGATTTCAACTTTGTCCTGCCATTTCCAGGTAAGGAGTGATGCTTCTGCAAGAGACTATTGGGTCGTCTCTTTGCTGTATTCCTATGGCTTGGCCGAAAACAACGAGTTCCACTCGAAATATGTTGTTGCGTCGACTTGATGCATTTTCATGTAGGTGGTCTAAATTACAGGTTGAAAGTCACGCAACTCTTTCTTGGCTATGGACCATGCCTCATAGAGTGTATTTAGTTAATTGTCGGCCTGCTGAATTTGGTCGAACTTTTGTTATTTCTCCATGGGATCCATTGTAGCCGTAACTTCTTCATTCAACACCTGGATCTTTGTGTGCACCTCCTCAAAGACCTGATTCCATTGAGCAATGATGCCCATCCATACACTAACTTGCCTGAATATTTTGGTGTAGTCCATTGTGTGCTTGTGCAGTGCTGCTCTGGCATTGTTACCTTGCAATATGATCTTTTGCATTTGTTCTTGTAGTTGCTCAGGTTGTTGTTCTGCTTCCTTCTAGACCTGTTGTAGCTTCATTTGCAGCTACTCAGTGCGAGTAGCGAGTTGTGTCCATGCTTCTTGTAACAACTTGATCGGTTTCTTTGACTCGCCTACATCACTGGCTTCAGGTATGTCGGGTGCAACTTTMTGAATCTATGGCCAGGATTCAACAAGTTTTTCCTGCACTTTTTCCAGTTTACGTTGGACTTGGAGTTTGTCATTTTCTTCCTGCATTCTACATGTTTGTGCAATGAACTGTTCCTTCCTTGAAATCTCGACGGATCTCTCGGCCTCTTGGAGCCTTTGCTCWAACTGGTCCATTGATGCCCTAATTAGTCCAAATAATTGTGACGCTGGCCATTGTACCAGGTCAGCAGATGAAGGAGTTGTGTYTGTGAGTGCTCACGGCTGTAGTGGAAGTCCGCTTGCTGTTGAATGGTCCAGGTGGATTTCTACCTCTTCCTCTGTTGGTGGCGCTGGTGTGATCCTTAACCTTAGCTCTACGAGAAAAAGAGTCATAACCTATGTTCTAGCTAGGCAGAGTTGCATCAATTCTTCACATTGCCAAGGGTTCTAGAGAACCTACTCTATTTGTGCTTGCATGGCTTTTATATCCCGCTCAGTTGTCAATTCTGGTTCGTTGTGCGCATATGGTATCTCTGACTCTTTTGGTGCTTTTGATTCATGCTCTATGATTTCTTGGGCGCCCTCACCCTTGGCTGGTGAGGTGATTTTTTGGTTTCGGTCGGGTTCCAGCTCTTATCTACTTCAGGTGTCTTCTTCTTGTGCTGAAGACTCAAGATATTGTTTTTGGGTGTCTGGATTTAGATCATCCAGCATCGTTCTTGGCTTCGAGGCTTTGGTGTTAGGACCAAGAACTTCTGATCTTGGCTTGGGTGATTCTTTGGTTATTTGTGGGAGTCATCGCTCCACTATCTCTGGGTGATCGATCTGCATTGACTCTGAGGTTGTGGTATGATGTGGACTAGAAGTGATGAGGTTTGGTAATTGGAGTGGTGGGGGGTACTTAATGATGAATGTGGATGAAAATGTTTCAGGCTCCAGGTCATCCTGAATATCGATGATAGGGGTGGATTTGGCCACAGCGCAGGTGCGAGGAGAGACAAATGAAAGGGGTTGTGGGTTCAAGGGTTTGTTTGGCAAGACCTCGATTTTGGGCCTCTTTACCAATGGTTCGGTACCAAGCACAACACCCAATATCTGGTTAACCTATGCGCTTGACAGCACGACATCGTCTGGTAGCTGATGATGGACAGGTATTTTCCTCCGCTCCAACTGTTGTATATCTTCGTCCTCCTCGGAGTCTATTTGTACTAGAGCATCTGGCTTCTTCTTCTCGGGGCCCAAGCTCTATCCTTCTCCTACTTCCATGTCTTTCTTCTTCAACAACTCCATAGGAAAAATGTAATGCATCCTTTCTTTACGCTGGCCACGTTTGACTCTTGGCCATGACATGACTTCCTTATTGAAGGATTCCTCATCCAAATAGAATGGTAGCATCCTTGTGTGGAAATGTTCCCTGCTGACATGTCTCAGCCAAATGAATGTATTGTGTCGGTTCATGATGAAGGAAATATTCCTCATGTTACATTTGAGGAGCTCCTGCAAAATGTGCAGCCTCTGCGTTGCATCTATCATACCATTATACCATTTGGAAAACACTGCATTGTTGAGTGTTGTATTCTTCGAGTCTGGTCTGTACTGCCATGGCTCGAATAACTTTGCCATGCACCCCTTATCTAGTATTGTCGGATGTTTTCCCATAGGTGGCTTCCATTTGAGCATTGTGAATGCCACAAGTAGGTATCCATAGGTGAAGGTTCTTCCCTTCTCACGCGCTTCCTTGCAAACTACTAGTAGTTCCTCTAATAGGTAACTACACCAATTGAATACTGCTCCATTTGTGCAAAAGTCGACAACTGATAACACATATAGAGTGCATTCTCCCTTATATTACAACCTCATAACCTTGCTAGATATGATGTAGTATCTAGTCTAGACTGTCTCAGGAAATATTGGTTCAATTACTGTTGTGCATCCACCTCTCTTTGTATTGAATCTCTCATATAGGCTAGGTTCGCCTTTCTTTTTCCCATGCTTATTGGGACCCTGGAATCCCTTCGACACATCCTCTCCTTGGGAGGATAGTCCAGTAAGCTGTTGGATATCTTCATCATGGATTGGATACCTCTTATCCAACCATAGAAAAATGCATGCACCCTGCTTATTAGGAATTTCGTGCAACACGCAATCTCACATGTGGTACCAAAGACTGGTAAGTCTCTCAGGTTCATGATGGTTGAGTTAAATAAGTTGATGAAATATTCTTTTCATACAAATTGCATCCCTTCGATTCCATCCAGATTTATTTCCCAAAATACATTTGTGTGCATTTGTGGGAACAAATCTGAATCCATGAGGTCAAGGTCAAGGAGCTTAATGTGCTCTACCTTTCCTTTGAGGTCACCCACGATCTTGACCCAGGGGTTGTAGGCTCACCTGGTACTGCTTCTTTAGACATGGCGCTTCGTCTTGCTATGGGTCTCAGCATTCACACTTTTGTGGTAGGTAGGAACTAGGGTTATTTCTACATCTTTTATGATGGTACCAACTGGTTTGTGATGCTGAGTTTAGAAATGGATATTCTCTTTTTAGAAACAATACATTTTTGGCTTAGTTCTGAGAGCCTTATACTTGGCTTAACAGGTAATTTTTAGCAGTAACTGCTACTCATCATGACCGTATGGACACAACCGGGTGTGAGTTTTCCAATGGGACAGTTTAATCAAGGTAAATCCTATTGGGAGATATTGGTATTTACTTATTTGAGTGGAATAGGGAGATGGCCGATTTGAGACCTTTCTTTTTGACAAGTGAGTGTCCTGGTGCGAACTTCGATGGCATCTTGGAATAATGCGGCTTTATGGCTTGACGGGCATCAAGCAGGGTATCAAAATGGAAATAAAGGTTGTGACTAGACTGGGTTTGCGTGGCCTATGGACTCAGATTGAATTTGGATGCTTGGCCTCTCCGACCACAAAGGTTGTCCCCGTCAGATTTAATGACTATCATTAATGGAATCCTCTATGCTTCAGGTCCTGTATTACTAAGTCGTTAGCTCTGTATCAACCAATACTTAAAAATAAAAAATGAACTATGGGTTATGGTGCAATACTGCACACATGGACTTTATTAACTGAATTTACAAAATTTCAAAAAGAAAATGAAACTCAAATCTAACTATTGTACAAGCTCCGTCAGATTGGAGCGACAATCATTCTCTCTCAGTTTTGAGATAGGTAGGGCTACAGGCAAGCACCATTCACCCATATCGGTCATAACACACCATCCAATTGCATGAGTCTGACTGCTCCTGAGGGTCAGATCTATACAACTATGAAGGGTCTGAACCAGTGCATACGCAGCTTCCCAGGATGCTTCTGGTAAAGACTATCGTAGAGTAACACCTTGTCCCCTTATGTGAATACTTTGGTCTTAATGTGTCAGTCATGCCAATCTTTTTATCTTGCCTTTTCAACCGACTGATGGTAGTCTGCTAGAAATTTGGTTTCCTCAAGTTCTTGTAGCTTCGTAAGTCTCTGTGCCATTGATTCCTCTTTTGTCATATGTGTGACTTGCGCAATATACAGGCTTGGAGTGATGAACTCTGCAGGCACCACTACCTCTCTCCCATAAACTAACTGGAACTGTGTGTATCTGTGGAGTTTCTTTGTAGTTTTCCTATATGCCCATAGTATAGCTAGAACTCTATCATCCCAGTCCTCCTGATTTGTGCAATAGACCTTTGTTAGTCCTCTTTCCAGAATCTTGTTGAAGGATTCAATTGTTCCCTTGGCCTGTGGGTGGTAGGGACTGCTCTTGTGATGCTGGATTATAAATTCTGTTGTAAGTGTTGCTATATTTTTGTTAATGAAATGAGCTCCCTGGTCTTTGGTTAGGCTCCTGGGACATCTGAATCAGGAGATGAGATTCTCAAAAATGAACCTGGAAATAATATCTATCGAACAGTCCTGTACCACTGTTGGTTCTGCCCAACGGGTAAGGTAGTCAGTCATGGTAATGATGTACCTAGCCTTTGAATGTTTGGCTATGGGGTTGATTGGTCCAATGAAGTCAATTGCCCATTTCATAAATTCCTGTAGATCCCTAACTGATTGTAATGGTATTTCATCTTGGCGTGATGGCTTTCCCACCCATTGACAAACATCGCATGATCTAGCATACACTTTTGCATCCTTGAAGAGTGTTGCCAACCAAAGTCCTACCTGTAGAACTTTCTATTCCATGGCCTTTCCTCCTACGTGGCCTCCTGCAATTCCACTATATAATTCCCAGAGTATATGTTGCCTTTCATGATCCAAGACGCATCATCTGAGGATGCTATCTAGTCCTAGTTTATACAATTGTCCGATGATCATTTGGTAATTTGTTTCTCTAATGACCATATGGCGTTTCTAGGTTGTGGAATATGTTTCAGGACATGCCCCTGTACTGAGAAAGATTGCTATGTCCTCGACATATTCTGGTATGGCCTCAATACTGAATAAATATGCATCTAGGAGTTGGTCATCCACTGCTCTTCCACTTTCTCCTGACTCTAGCCTGGATAGATGATCGGGTCCGATGTTGCATCATCCCAGCTTGATGATGACTTCAAAGGAAAATTCTTGAAATAACAACAACAATCTACAAATTCTCCCTTCCAACACATGTTTGTTAACTAGGTATTTTAGTGTGGAATGATCAGTAAAGAATTTGAAGTGAGACCCTAATAGATAGTGTCTAAATTTCTATAAAGAATAAATCATTGCTAAGCCTTCCCTTTCGGTCGTTGTTTAGTTGTGTTCTGCTTGTGATATCTTTCGACTCACAAAATAGATAGGGTGATCTATAGCTCCATCTCCAAGTTGTGTTAAGATAGCTCCTAGGGCAATTTCTGAAGCATCTACATGGACATGAAATTCCTTCTCCTAGTTTGGGAATATCAGAATAGGTGTTGTAATGAGTTTCTCCTTAAGTGTCTCAAATGCTTTATCACATTTAGGAGCCCATTGGAATGGTTCAACCTTTTTCAGGAGGTTTTCCATAGGTGCAGTAATGTTGGCATATCTTCAAATGAACCTACGATAGTAACCTGTGTGTCCTAGTGTGGAGCGAAATTGTTTAGCGCTCGTAGGTGGTGTCATATTAACAATGACCACAACTTTGGTTGGGTCTACTAGTACTCCTTATCAACAGACTATGTGGCCCAACAAATTTCCATGTGGCATGCAAAAGATACACTTTCTGAGATTTGATGAGATTTGAAATTCTCTGCATCTGTCAAACATTAGACTTAGTAGTGCGATATGTTCCATAAGCAGGCTATATATTGTCCAATCATCCATATAGAATTCTATAAATTTGTGAATGAACTCTCTAAAGGCTGCTATCACAATCCTGGAGAAGACTGCAGGGGCATTCTTTAAGCCAAATGGCATCATGTTGTATGCAAAAGATCCCCATTCTGTAATGAAAGTGGTCTTTCTTTTGTCTTCCTCAGCAATCCTAAATTGATGGTATTCTGAAAACCTATCTGTAAATGAGTATGCTTCCTTCCCTGCAACCTATTCTAGCACCTCATCGGTAAAGGGTGTTGGGAAAGGGTCGTGCACACAATCATAGTTGAGACTTTTGTAGTCCACACAGACTCTAATATCCTCAGTGTCTTTCTTTCTTTGAATGACTATCGGGCTGACCCACCCTGCTTCTTCTACTGCAAAAATGAGACCTTCTTCTAACATCTTATCGATCTCTGTCTACCTCTTCTACCGCAAAAATGAGACCTGCTTCTAACTACCGGGCCATGCTACTCTAGGGAACAATTTCATTCCCATACTGTAGAACATACAGTAGCATACCCAGTAGTCAACTAAGCAATGCCACATAAATTTACTCTTTAGACTACATGCAACTAAAACATATACATACAGTACGCTCGTGGAAGCTTTACATCATTTATAAACAAGCATTTCTTTCTGTAACATACGTCTTTTTATATTGAAACAACAGTAACTACTGATATGCATCATTTACAGGAAATTACCCATGAGCACACAAGCAATCATAATCACATATATGATAACATCGTAACATAGGCATGTAAATAACAAAACAACATATCGATATATCATGTAAACAACATATCGATATAGGCATGTAAATAACAAAACAACATATACGTCTTTTGGTCTACGCGCAGTGATGTATTTTATATTAATCACGAGTCATGTACAAAGTAGGCACATTGGCCCTTGACATCTAGGCGTTCCGGCCTAATACCAAAACATAAGCATTCCGGCTTATAATATTGGCTCACCACCCTATAATGCATATCGTATACATAAAGGTTTGTTGAACTTAGTATTGCATGCACTTTACTTACTACGCGCGATATCCACTGTCCTTAAGGTTGCATGCACTTTAGTTACTGCGTGTAGTATTCACTGTCCTCAAGGTTGCACGCACTTTAGTTACTGTGCGTGGTATCTTGAGATGTGCATATTACATCATTTTACTGCGTAGTTCATGCGCGCACTATGCCACATGATGTGCATTATCAAATGAGGTCAAAACAACTCACCAACTTAAGTATATTTATATTACATTTACAATTGGGTTCGGTCGAGGGATATTACAATGCAACACTGTCTTTGACTATCTTGATCTGTAAGTCAATGAAACGATGACCCTTCACCACGTGCCATCCTTGACAACGGATGGTCCCATTTCTTTCATAATGGTCAACGACTATGATCTACATCGAATGATCTGATGGTTGAGATCTATTGTACAATGCAACTCTTGTAGTATTATCCTGTCCTTCCACTTTAACAGGATCTGATGGCTGACAGGAGTCAGGTTTAATTCGACACCTGACGGGTAATTGACTAATCAAAATCTCTGGCTACGCCCTTCCCTTTCGTGACCATGATTGTGACATCTTGCCTAGCCAAAATGCTTTTCGCAATTTCACATATCGGGACTTTGGAATAGCTCCCTCCTTCGCACTTTCGATTCTTGATTTCTCAATATTTCAGAGTGCCAAATCAATGGCTCACACTCCTTCATATATGATGGCTACGATATTCCAACGATCCTCAAGCCTACGATCATTCATATGACCAATGCCTGTTATATTTAGATGATCAACACAATCAACCTTGAATGAATGGTTACTGAGGCTTCTTCACTCAGATTAGACGGTTGTTGAGACTCTTCATTTTCTAACTCTCCTGATCTTTAACATAGTCAGTCACTAGTTCTCCTGAGCTTTGATCTTTGCGTTTGCTAACCCTCCTGATCTTTTATCATAGGATTGTTGATCCTATTGTGATCAACAATAATCACGAATTTCTTTTGCAACTTGATATATTGTGCAATGTGCTCTTCCTTCTAAGCTTTGGTCTTCATACTTCTGGCTTGTCCTGTTTACTCCTCCTGAGCTTGCGATTTTCCCTCTCTGCATAATGTATGACATATTCTGTCGACTGATATACTATTGACATCAATGACAATCTCATCTGTCATTTAACAACATATCATCTGATTGACTATCGACATGAATGACTGTTGACATCAATGACACTATTTCCAACAATCTCCCCCTTTGTCATTGAGGTCAACACGGTAACTTCATATACAAAACTCCCCCTGTGTTGATGCTTTCCTTTTATGAATTTTTCCTTTATATGAAGTTTCTCTCCCCCTTTGACATCAATGGCAAAGGGTTTCTTCTCCTATGATCTATCTGTATAAGTACTTCTCTGACCACTGATAACTCCTTCTACAATCAATATTTTCCTATTATAACAGAATGACTCCTTCTTTTTTTGATTTCTATCTCCCCTTGAGATATTCAATACATATCTATTTTAATGGTTTTTGCAAAAATATCTGCCACCTATGGTAAGCTCTGTATGTTACTGACCAGACTGATCTTTGGTAAATATGCCTACAGACATGTTCTGCCAATCATAGTTCAATGACTTCCCCTGTCAATATTCTTTCTCTCTTTCTGACTATTCTCGACCTTTGTTTCTGAAAAAGGTAGATATATTTTATAGGGTTTCTTCCCCTATTGATTTACTAACTTCTTATCTTAGTTGATTGGGATTTTTTTTTTTTTTTTTTTTGTGTTTCAAATGAGTAGTCTTTCTTGATACAAATTTTTGTAGTGATCAAGTATTTTCAAGATTTAATCTAATTACTTTCTTATTTACTAACCAAAAATTCACTTGATTTTTTACTAATTGTTCTCCCCCTTTATTTCTATAAAGGGTATCATTTTCTGACAGGGTTTCTCCTCTTGTTTTTTTTCTACAGGATGTCATGTACCTCATTTTGTACATCAGAATATTGTTGTTGTGGATACTAGAACACTGCACAATTGTAGCTCATCCTTTTTTCAAACAACCCTTGGTTATGTTCATCGATTCTCATCGATCTCTACCTATTGTTTTTATATCATCCACGTTGACATATGTACTCTCAACAATCTTATGTATCCTAAGATTGTAGAACATGTATGCTTTCTTGGTAGTATCATATCTAAGAAGAATACCTTCATCAGATCTGGCATCAAATTTTCTGAGATTCTTCTCAAGCTTTTTGGTATAACCCTTACTTCCAAAGACTTTGAAGTATTTTAAAGAATGAGCTCTCCAAAACATGGTTCACAAGGAGTTTTACTATTGTTAATCCTGAGCTGACCTCTGTTCAATATGAATATTGATGTACTTACAACTTCCCTCCAATATCAATACTAATTGATGGAATATCCATTAGATAATTAGTTTCATCTTCAGGGTCCTCATTGAGATAGGGACACTTGGATGCAAAATGACCAATTTTTCCACAATTAAAACATTTGTAAAGAGGTTTGCCTTTGTACTTCCCTGATCCTTTCTGAAGTTTTCTAATGAAATTGGCTTCTTCCACATCAGATTCTTCATGATGTATGGATTGAGGTTTTTTCTCTTGATTTATCTTTGTGTCGGATTCTTTGAAAGCTATTTCATCTTTTTTTTATTTATCATGCCCTGTTCTCATTTCATATGTTGTAAAGATTCCATGGAGTTGATCAACTGTGAGTGTATTTAGATCGGATCTATCTTTAATTGAATAAATCTTTGCATCATATCTCATAGGTAATGACCTTAAGATTTTGTGCACAATGGGTTTATCTGTAACTTATTTTTGTTGTTCTAGGATTGAAGATTCATCATCAACGTCATCATTGTGTGCACCAGAAGATTCTTTATCCTTGTTTTGAGAATATTTCTTATTAGAAGTTTTATCCCCCAAACTACTATTATTAACTTCATCAATTTCAGGAGCAATATTTTCCTCATCTTTCTTATTTTGTACTTGGGATTGTATTTTCCATATCTTCTTATTTACTCTTGTTGTCATATTGTGTGAATAATTTCTTATTAACTGTTTTCTTGAGTTCCAACAGTTATAGGCTTTGTGACCATAGTCACCACAACTATAGCATCTCATAGTGTAACAATGTGCAACAATATGTCCAACATGATTGCAGTTCCAACATCTTATATTGTTGTTGAACCTACCAATTTTTTTTCTTCCATGATGCCTATAGTCCAAGGCTTTATGACCATATTCATTACAAGAAAAAAAATAACCTTTAAAGACACTCTCATACCTTCTTTGATTCATCCATGAAGGTGTCTCACGTCTGAACTTGCTTTGAGGACTATGAATAGCTTCTAGATGTCTTCCATGATTAGATATTCTGAATTTTGTAGTGTTTCCTTTATTTCTTGAATGTGTAGAAACTGAGTCATACCTGCTTTTACTTTTTGCAAATGAAGAAGTTGTTTCAGACATGTTTTCACCTTTTACAAATGAAGGACCTGCATCAAATTTCTTAGGGATACTAATCTTTTCCTTATTGTATCCAAGGATAGATTTGTCACTTGGTGATCTTTGACTATCCAGGATCTCATCCAGGGTCAGGGAGTTGATCAAGAACTTGTTTTGGGTGTCTGACTTCTGAACCTTCTTTCTAAGATTCGCAACTTCTGCTTCAAGCTCATGACAAGATTCTTCCTTTTTGTCCAATTGGTTCCTTACTACCTCTTCTCTCCTTTTAGCTTATTCAATTTGGATTTTAAGATTGACATAGTTTTCCCTTAGTTCCTTTAGATCTGCAATGTTTTTTCTTAAGACATCATCTTCCTTCTTTTCTTCTTTTGCTTCACTGGTTTCATTTTTCAGTCTGTTGATTTTCTCTTAATTTTCTTCTGTTAGACCAACAACTTTTGTTTTCAATCTTTTGATCTCATCTTCATTGTTTTCTAACTGAATCTTTTGCTCAGATATGATTTCTTTATTGTATTTGATCTTTTCTTTTATTTCCAGGATATGCTTCTGATCTCCAATCTCATCATTTTCCTTCTCCTTTTCTTTTACTTCATTAATTTCTTTCTTCAGCTTCTCGATCTCCTCTTCTTTCTCTTCTAACTGATTGTCCTGTTCACATATTATCTTATCACAGTCCTTGAGCATTTCCTTTATTTTCAAGACATGTTTTTGATTCTTTTCAAGGAATTCTTGAGTGTAGTCATGAAGATCGCTATAGTCTGATTCATTATGGTGATAGAGGTATTCATGGAAACTCCAATCAACATTTTCTTTGGCCTTTGATAGGTATTCTTCTTCTTCTTCCATGGGATAAATGCTAACATAACATTTTGTTATTGTATCTGAGTCTTCTTCTTTACTTGCAGAGGAGGATTTAATATCACTACTATTGCAGTTGAAATATTGTGGGGTGTCCTTACTTTTATTGATGGCTGAGTCTTCATCTTCATCCTTGATAGGAATGTCTTATGTGTCTTTATTTTTTATTTGATACATATTTTCTAACTTCAGCCATAAGTCCTTGGCGGATGTGCATAGTCCTATTCTTGTCTTGACTGTATCTGATAATCCATTGAGAAGAATCTTCAATGCCATTTCCTTTCTCTTCTTTGGATTGTAATTTTGGATAGATTATTCGATGTAGTTAAGTCCCAGGGCTTCCTTACTACTGAATTCCAAACCTCAGATCCTTTTGACTTCAAAAACATTTTCATATTTTTTCTACATGAGGAATAATCTGTTCCATCGAATAAAGGAGCTTCAATTGTGGAGAGAGCCATGTGTCCACCCATTTCTTCAGGATCTGCCTTCTAGTGTTTAAACTGTGTTTGAAGGAACATCCCTCTGATGCCAATTGAAGAACACATGACCCACACTAAGAGGGGGGGGGGGTGAATTAGTGTGTGAACTATTTTAACTTTTTATTTTCACAAGTTACCACTTAAAACATATTTGAACAGATTAAGAACAATCACATCATAATTACAATGAAAACAAAGACACCAGATGTTTGTATAAGCTTTTGTATAATAAATATGAACATAGTAATATGAATATATGTGAGAGAGGATTTTATTTTAGCACCAACTAAATGTTTCAACACCAACTGAAATAAGGAGCACCAACCCCTTGGAGAGCACCAACTCTCTGCCAAGACCTAGCTTGGTGCAAGACCCAGCTTGCTGCAAGTCCTAGCTTGTTGATAGAACCCAGCCTATCCAACTAGAGTTTATTCAACTCTAGTAGTAGTGATCCATTATAGAATCAACTATATTTTATGATCAGAGGTATACTATAAAACACTTATCACTGCATTTCATCTTCTCTTTGTAATTCACATTTTCTTTCCTCTGATATCTTCTTGGAATCTGCTTCAACTTATTTAACTTCTATTCTGAACTGCATTTTATCTTCCCTCTATTATTCACATTTTCTTTCCTCTGATGTCTTCTTGGAATCTGCTTTGGATTTTGATCTTCTTTTCTGAAGTGCAGAGACACTTTCTTCTCACCACTTTTTCTCGTTTATAAAATCTTCAAACTGGTGTAAAATTTAAAACATCGAGTCTCTTTATTTGAACCATTGTACCTTTTCATTTAAAATGATAATCTAAAATTTAATTCATATTATTTTCTCTTTTTATTCTGTATTCATATTTTCATGATTTATTCTCTTTTAATCATGACTATGTATCGGTTCATTTTTGTTTGTCATGATTTGATCACATTTTAATGATCTTTACCGTGAATACCTTTCATAAATTGATCACAACATGGATCAATTTTATCCTTTATACTTGTTCACAGATCTCCGTTAATTTCACAGAGACCAGATACTGTGGAGGCGCTTCCTTCAAACCATTTCATATAACCGTGCGTCACAGGACCATGGGTTTTACCAACTATAGCAATGTATAGTTAAAAACGCTTATAGCATATGACCAATGGAATAGAACCACAGACTTACCAACTAAGCGACATACATTCTGTCCCTTTAAACCTTTTTACCATATGACCAACGACGATGACCTCATGCTTAGGCAATTAGACCAAACGAGCGCTTTATTAAATTAACAGTCATTATTCCACCTCCTGATGAGATGGATGGCTGATGGTATTTCGGTACTTTTCCCTTCGAGTTATCGTGAATTCCAATATTACAAAACTCACGATCATGAAATTTCCGAAACAATCGGATGGTTCATATTACCCACTGATATGGATGGCTGTCGAAATTTTAGAACTTTTCCCATCGAGTCTTCATGACTTACTACATTTCAAAATTCCCAATTATGATATCGCCGATACAATCGGACGATTCACGTTTATCTTGCGGAGATACATCAATGGTCCACCTTAAAGATTAATCTAATCCCTTCTTTTCTTAATCTAACGACTGTGTCTTAATCAAACATTGATATGTGTGGCTGCCAAGATTTCATTGTTTTTTCCTTTGAATCTTCATGACCTCCAATAGTCCCTTTCGGTGTTTCGGCGTTCGGGACTTCATGATGTTGGAGTTTTTGCTTACAAAGAAAAACTCTCGAAGTGGTCACTCTCGATACTATGCACCATCTGACGCGTATCCCTTTTGGAGTTTCGGCATTCGAGACTTCCGAACTATAGAGTATTTTCTTAGTGGTGAAATATCCCGAAGTAGGACTCTTGGAGTAACGTAAACGCTTATGTCACTTGATGACGTGTTACCAGCCTATTGGCTGCCACGTGTCATACATGTTCGTAATTTTCACGTACTTGAAATGTTGTATCAACTTGACACTTGTCAGTGTCTTATTGTTCCATGTTTCCTTAGCTGACATGGTTTGCTGAGTCATTTTGCCTTGGTTCAAATCCAACGACCCTCCAACGCTTTCAAGATTCGATGGCCCACGATTCTATCGTGATTTCGTGTTTCACTATTTGGAAGGTTAGCACTTCCAGTTTTTGACTTTCCAATCAGCGAAGTGTTGAACCAACACCATGTGTCCTCTGGCTCAATGACCAGGATTTTTTCTCGATCCAATGCTCTGGATTGGATCGTAGATTTGTGTTTCAGTATTTCAAGAAGCATGCTTCGTTCTCTCAACTCACAATCTCTGATTCCCAAAATCTGGTATGCCACTCTCGTCAGATCGATGACCCACGTTGCTCCTCCTGATCGACGGTCCTTATCTTATCGTGATTTTGTGTTTCAATATTTCAAAGGTTAGAGCACCTCCCTTATTCTGACTCTTGAATTCTCGATATCCATTTTCCCGATATCTTCTTACGTTGGATCTATGGTCCATGACCCTCCATGATCCAATGGTCCAAATTGTATTGCAATTTCGTGTTTCACAAGTTCATGCAACGTTGTCTTTGACTATCTTGATCTGCGAGTCAACGAAACGATGGACCTTCACCACATTCCATCCTTGACAATGGATGGTCCTGATTCTTTCAGAACGATCAATGACTATGATCTACATCGAATGATCTGACGGTTGATATATATTCTACGATGCAGCTCTTGTAGAATTATCCTGTCCTTCCACTTTAACACGATCTGACAGCTAACGGGAGTTGGGTTTAATCTGACGGCTGATGGGTAATTGAATAATCAAAATCTTTGGCTACGCCCTTCCCTTTTGTGACCACGGTTGTGACATCTCACCTATACAAAAGGATTTTCACAATTTCACGTATCGGGACTTTGGAATAGCTCCCTCCTTCGCACTTTCGATTCTGGATTTCCCGATATTTCAGAGTGCCAAATCAACGACTTGCACTCCTTCATATATGATGGCTACGATCTTCCAATGATCCTCAAGCCTACGGTCATTCATATGACCGATGTCTATTATATTTAGATGATCAACACAGTCAACTTTGAACGGATGGTTGTTGAGGATTCTTCACTCGGATCGGACGACTGTTGAGGCTCTTCATTTTCTAACTCTCTTGATCTTTAATATAGTCAGTCGCTAGTTCTCCTGAGATTTGATCTCTACATTTTCTAACCCTCCTGATATTTTATCATAGGATTGTTGATCCTATCATGATCAACAATAATCACGAATTTCTTTTGCAACCTGATATACTGTGCAATGTGCTCTTCCTTCTGAGATTTGGTCTTCATACTGCTTGCTCGTCCTGTTTGCTCCTCCTCCTGAGCTTGCGCTTTTCCTTCTCTGCATAATTTATGACATCTTCTACTGACTGATATACTGTTGACATCAATGACAATCTCATCTTTCATTTAACAACAGATCATCTGATCGACTGTCGACATCAATGACTGTTGACATCAATGACAATATTTCCAACAGGTCTAATTCTCCATTGAACAATTGCACCACTTGGATATCCATCTGCATCTCTGATTCCAGCTGATCCTTATTCTAGAACCTATACTTGATAGCTTTCTTTACCTCATCCCAAGTTCTGAGTACGACTTTATGGGTGGCCCACCATCTAGTCGGGGTGTTCCGACAAGCTACATCTAGTACCGATATTCTTTGATATTCTCTCACGTTCTCTTCCATGTTCTACAAAAAATTGTCTATCTCTAAGGTACCATCATAGACTGGGTGTTCTCTAACTTCAGTCCCAACCCATCTGTTCATTTTGACGGTGGCACATATTTTGGAGAATATTTCGTGCGAACCTTGTTGCCAACTATCAAAATCCAATTCTGAATCTTCGTCTGTTGACTGTATACTTCTCCATCTTACTAATCCATCAGCAGTAGGGTTTATATAATCATATCTTATCCCAACTGTTACAGTGTACAACTGGTCTAGGTATTTTCCCTCCATATTATTATCTGTTGGTTCTGTGTACCTGGGTCCTACATATGGATCCAAAGGTTGAACTACCTTTATGCCCTCAGCTTCAAAAATCATGGTGTCTTTCTTTAAATCAATTACTGCATAATTTTCATAGGCCCAATCGATGCCAAGTAGTGCAGGGTAGGGGTCCTTTTCTCCCATTATCTCAATGACTTCAAAGTCAGCTACTGTTCTCCTTCTACGTCGATTTCCATGTTCTCCAGTATTCCTATGGGGAAGATACAGTATTGGTTTTCCATTCTTAACTGAATTGGGGAATATGTCAATCTCGGTTTTCCTAAGGCTTCCCAGGTCTTCTTAGCCAAAATGTTCACATCTTACCCTAGGTCCAACATGACGTCCTTAATTTCAAAGTCATCTAACTAGGCTACCAGTCGAAATTCTTTTCTGGTTCATACGTTTCTTCGCTGGACTCTCTGAGTACTCTTCTCAGGAAGATTAGCCCTTATCCTTGCTTCTGAGGTTTCTTCATTCCCTAAGACTAGGTATAGTGCATTGCACAATTTTTCTATTAGTTGATCATTCCCTAGAATGTCAGAGACTAATTAGAACCAAAGGTCAACTGCTTTTTGAGGTTGCTCAGGTTGTCTTGGTATGACTACAAGGTTTTTGGGTACATGGGGTGAAGCAGGGACTTGTACCATCTTAGGGTAAACAATCAGCTGGGGGGGGGGGGGGTTCTGTCACATTTCATGACTAGGAATATTCTGGAATACTTCTATGGCATCTTTAAAGAACAACTTTTTCTTTAGGGGGTCATACCTTTCTCCCTTAGGTGCTGCTTTCTGGATATGAGGTATAATATCAACATCAGCTCATGTCTTCTCTCCTCCTCGAGTAATGATATTAAGGTTGGGAAATTGTCCCTTAGAAATAGTCTTGATATCTGAGCTGATAAGGTTAGTTACTTTTTGTTGTACTATGTCTTCCCACATTGCAATTAACTCTGGGCAGTCTTCAGTTGCATGTCTGTTAGTTTCGCAGTGGGAGCACCATGGATGCCTTGGATGAGGACAATCTCTGGCCAAGTGACCTTGTTCATCGTAGTTATAAAATATGCTTGTTCCTCTTCTCCTAGTTCTTCCTCCTCTGAAATATCCTTCAGCTCCACCTCCTCGACCTCTTCCTAGTCCCTGAGGGTTTTCGTTCACCCTGAATGTTGTTCGGTCTAACCTCTCTACAAGTGCATCCAATGCTCTACATTGATTGGTAGTATGCATGGTAGATGCACATAACTCATAGTGTACTGTGTTTGGTATTGTCGAATATTTCTGCATGATGGGGCACTGTCTTGGCCCATGCCCATGGATTCAACAGATCTCACAATATCCCATTGTTGGTGTTTCTTGGCCTCCTGGGAAAGCATGGTATTGGGTGGGGTTTTGGAATGATGAATTCTTCAACACTTGCGCAAATCCTCCGGTGGGTCATGGTGGGGTTACCATCAAATTCTGGGGAGGTCCCAATCCCCATATTTGCAGACATTCGGTCGCTAGATGACCTTCTATGTAACATCTAGTGCACCAAACCTGTGGTCGTCCTGGTCTAGGTATCATCATCTCCTGAATATTTTATGTAAGTGTCGATATCTACCCTTGTAGTTGTGCCAGATTCACATTTACTGGGGGCTGGGTTACTCTCAGGCTCCCAAGGTATCCCGCCATAGCTTCAATATTCATCGATTGTTCTAAAGTGTCTGTTAATGTGGCTATCCATTATTTTGTTAGCGGAATCCGAGTCAGAGGCAACAACCCCTGAATGTACCACTCCCTTTGATGTTCTTCGTGGATTGGATGTGCCAACCTTTCTATGGCATATTTAAAATTTTGGATGTACTCCCAGGCTGATTCAACTTCCCTCTTCTAGATCTCACACAACTCATACAGAGCCTGTTTTTCTGACTGAGGTAGTTTGAACTCTGCTATGAACCTCATTCATCCCTGGTCAAGTGTGAACGCTTGCCCTTGTGTCCCTGGCACTCCTGGTTCAATGGTCTTCATGTACCACTTGAGAGTGTGACCTCTCAAGGGCATCTGGAACTCAAACAAATTATTTGCATCCAGATTCCCTCAGGATCTCCATATTGCTTCGCACAGGAACCATTGCTGCTCAATGTCTTCATCTCCCTTACCCCAAAATTCTGGGTATCGAGAAATCGAACCTCCTGCATGGCTAGCCGTTGTTGATCCTGTTGCTCGTATCAATATGAACCCTAACGGTCCTACTTGTGATCAGTCGATGGATGCCAATATCCTCCCTATACCTTCACTTCCTGGTTGTGACTGGCTAACTAATTGTATTGGAACAGAACTAGCAAGAGAAGGTAGTATCAAACTTACTGCTTATATAGAAGGCATTTGTGGTACGGGTGATTCGGGCCTGACGCCACTGGCTTCGGGGTGATTTTCTTTGATATGGGGGGTCTCATTAGCTTCCATTGAGATGATCTCTTCGATCGAATTCCCGATCTCTCCTGTTATCGGGGATGAATATTCTCTTTCTCCCCCAAGATTCATGTCGGCTTCCTCCTCTCCTACATCTACGCTTTCTCCTTCTCATCCCACTTCCCGGGGACTTCTTGCTCTCCTCACTTATCTCTCATTTAATCTTTGACTGGCCAGTCGTTCATGTCTTCTCATCTTCTACAGTTCTTCCATCTGTCTTTCCTCTACCTCTCCTGATCCACCTTCTTTCCTCAACGTTTCAGACTATCTTGCTTCTTTCTTGATCTTGTTGCGCCACCACTTCTCAACTATGGAAGCACTCTTTAAGGCTCGCTCATCTCTTGATTCCATTTTTTGTTGTTTCCCCCCCTTTTGTAAAATAACCCTTCCTCTCTCTCACGCCATGACTCTCACCCCGTCTTGCCCTACCCCAAGCAAGGGTGTTTACACTTCCATCTCGGTCGGGGACATAATCAACATCCCTTCCTCCATCAAGAAAACCTTAATCCACAGGGGGATTTCTCTCAACAGTCTTCCCCTTGTGCCTTTCTCAAAAATTTCCTTTGCCCACAAGAAAGACTGGTGGTTCTCAGTTGCAAATTCGACTATGTATCCCTCTAGCATGGTACTAACCCAAAGATCCACAGTTCGTGTAACTGGGCAATCCAACCTCTGGAGTGATGCTAAATTTTTGGTATCCCATGCATAGATCTTTTTGCCCCGTCCTTGGAACTCTGAAGCTTCTTGGAGCCTCTTTATCCAGTGGAAAAATTCTTCCAGAAATTTAACCCAGAAAATCTCATATTGGTCGCTCGATCTTTCTGAGTAAAAGATTGCTTCGCGAGTTTTTTCCACTGATTTTATCCTCAATTCTGCTTCTTTCCATATGAAGGCATCACATTTCCTTTCCCACCATTGATCAATGCTAGATCTATGGATCGACAACAACATTCTCCCTACAGGTTCCCTTTTTTACATAGGTCTCAGCAACGAAACCATTTTGTTGGTGCAAGTTTAATCAGACCAGGGTCCTCCTCAGGTTACCAACAAAAGGGACCATGTAGTCTAGAGCACTGGCATTTTCATCTCCTTTGAAGAGAAGAAATCTCACCCGAAGCGCTGCTGAGACAGATAGATAGGGAAGGGTAGGGAAAATACTAAATAGGATCCGTAGAGCCTTTAGAACTCATTCATGTTCTTGCGCGAGAGACATGAGCAGATCTTGAACATATGAAAGCAAGAATCGAGCCTACTTACATTGCGCACAAGAATTTAAACGTAGATCCATCAAATAGAACTCATAATCCATAAGGAAACACTGTAATGCATAAGTAAACATAAAAAGACATAACATATTTGAAAATTTGGTCCTTCTTCATACTAACTTTAGAATCTTTTCTGGATTACAGACTTAGAGTTACACAGTAGGGCACATTATAGACTCTCAGCTCTGGACTCCTATCACAGAGATTTAATTCTCCAAATGATAGTTCTAGTTAATTACCGACCCAGACTTGTCTTCTTTCGACTTAAAACAATTCTCAACAACTAAAACCCAAAATCTGGGCGACTCTGGCCGACTAGACTCAATTCCACCCAACCAACCAACATGCCCTCAAACTAATGTACGAACCCTTTTTCAATTATGTTTAGTCCTATATATCGTTGGGTTGTGTCTTCCTTCTCGGCTTGCACGCTTTCTTGTTCTATTGCAACCGTTTGTTGCTTCGCTGGTGTTGCACTAACTTTCGCAACTGCTTTCTGTTGCTCTTTCTCTCGGCCTCTGATGGGGTTCGCGCAACTTGTGCTTAGTCAAAACGTGTGCAATTCCTTCCCAAAAACGAAGGGCCCAACAATGATGTTCAGGGGGGGTGTTGGAGAAATTTCTATTTTCGACACACTAGTTCAATGGGAGTTAACTGACTAGTTCTATTTTAGACTTTCTAATTTTAGACCATCACTATTATGCATGCATTCCTAAGAAAATCTCACTGGAGCTCATTGCTTCTTCGCTTTTATTAATTATAGGATGCCATTTCCTATATGAGTGAATATCACTCACTCATTGAATAGATCATAATATACATTGATTCTCATTCTTCATATTGTATCTCTCTTCCTTTTCTTGATAAGCTTTGTTTGTGTATGCTTTAGCTAGGTCTCCTATGTAGGTTTCCATGAATCAATGACATATATTAGGTTTTTTCTAACTACATTATTGGAATTCTATTCCTTTATATTATTATTATTTAGGGTATTAATAATTACTTATAATTAATAATGATGATATTAGGTTTTTTTCAAACTAATTAACAATTTTTTTATACATTATTGTAGAAATATAAATTTATAGTCAGGATATTATAATCTTTAATATCATTGTTATATTATAGTTAATATCATTGCTATATTATAGTTATAATAGTTAGGTTATAGTTATATTATTATTTATAGTATCGATATTATTACTACTTATAGTTATATTATTACTCATAGTTATAATATTATTATTAATTTATTACTTATAGTTATATTAATATTACTACTTATAGTTATACCATTATTATTATAGATATTATTTATTATGATTATTATTTCTATAGTTATATTATTATTCATATTTATTATAGTTATATTATTATACCTCTGTATACTTTACCAGTCAAATCGCTAGGCGAAGGGGGTCCCTTGTCCCACAAACAAGGGGGTCTCATACACCAATTTGGTGTCTGGCTTGGCCGTGACCTTAAAAAATAGATTATTATTATTATTTATTATAGTTATATTATTATTACTTATAGTGATATTATTATTATAGTTATATTATTACTTATAGTTATATTATTACATACAATTTTATTAATATCATTATTATATTATAGTTAGGATATGTACTTATATTATAGTTACAATATATAGATTACTTATAATTTATATTTTTCTAGGGATTATGAGGTATAATTATGCCAATATTCGTAACCCTAACCCTAACTTTGTTAGGATATTTAGACACTTAGGAGTTAGTTAAGAACTACTTGGTCTAATGTGTCAATTAGGTAAAATTGTCTTTGTTAGTGTGTTTCTTTAGTATGCATTAGTAGGCATTTGTAGTTAGGAAATCCAATGGTCATGATATGTTCCCGACATAGAGTGATCTGACGGTTCATATTCTCCTCGATATTAATGGCTACATTGATCCATGGCTTAACACCTAATTGGTCCATGATCTCTATTTAAAGAGCATGGAGGGTCATTTTTCAATGATCAATTTTGAGAAACTCTCTTGTAAAATGTTTTTTTTCTTTTGCATTAATAAACTTCTCCAAGTGGCCGCGTTGGTTGGGGCCGTGGATGTTTCCCCATATGGGTTTTACCATGTCAAAAAATCAGTGTGTTGATCTTTGATTTGGTTGTGTGAGTGCTTTTTGAAGGTGTTCATCCTCTGTTGGAATACTTGTGTTGTCGAACATGATATCATAGCCTATTTGAAGACCCACTCCCATTGTAGATCGAGATTGTGAAGCTGATTTTCCTCATCTATGGTTTATGCCATTTTCATAAATTTATGGGTTGAGAAGACTATTCCATTGCGTCCGGAGTGCTCTTTTCAGTCAAGAACAATTTTCGTTTCACTAAAAAAGGTTTTCGTTTTCCCAAGATACAACAATTTCAGTCAGATCTGAAGGTATAAAGATTGAATACGCCTTTTTAAAATTTTTGCAGAGTATTATTTCTATTTTATATTGTTTGTTTCCAGGTTGCTACTCTTTTATATCTGTGTATTCTCTTTTCTCCGTGCCCTATGCGATCTCGAAAAACCAGAAACAGATAGGAAAATGTGCATTTTCTGGGTAAGCTAACCGAGATCAAACTCTTGTTGTCATCAAGAAGTGAATTTATTTTCTTGTGTGAAAAGAGTTGTTTATGAGCACAACAACAACAAAAACATCAACACCAATTCTCCTAAACAATACAATATGTTTTTCTAGCTCACTTGGTTGAAATTTTCCTTATTAGGTAAGAGGTCTTGAGTTCAAGTCTCTTTTTTGTTATTTTTTTTTTAAAAAGTTCATGCATCCATTGTAAAGTGTATTTCACTTCGAGTATAAAAGTGAATCACTATAAATGGATTTAATATTTTATTTTAAAGTTATTTATTTTGCATGCAACTTTCTTTTATAAGGTAACTTCAATGTAAAAGTGATCCCCGCTTCTTTTTATAAAAGTGGGCCACTTCATAAAACAACTTATTTGTAAAAGTGAGGGCATAACTTTCACATCAAAAGCCGTTTTTTTTAAAGCCACCCATTTTTTTTTAGATCTTTCCATTCATCTCATCAGTTTTAGTGTTTTAAATCCATATTATCTACATATTTAATATGGATTCTTCCAATGATATTTCACTTACCAACACCAACTACTTCCAATGGAAATCCCATATGGAGGATTTATTAAGAAGTAAAGGCCTGTACTAGATTATCTTGGGAAAGGAAAAAGAACCCATTGATGATGAAAATAAAGTCAAATGGGCTAATAGGAATGACGAAGAACGTGGACTGATCAAAATGTCCATCTTTATGGATTTAAGGTTCCACCTTCAAGAAATTGATGACCCCGATGAAGCTTGGAAAAATCTTGAATCTATGTTTGGTAAGCACAATATTATTCGAGCACATCAGTTAGAAAATTAGATATTGAATTTAAGTCCAAATGATTTTTCTTGCATTGAAGACTATCTATCTAAGTTTAAAACACTTAGAATTTTATGTGAAGAGTGTACCATAAAGCTAGAGGAAGAGCGTTGCATCTATACTATTTTTTCTAGGCTAGGTAGTGCATATTCTGTGTTTGTATCTACCTTTTATGCCATGAGAGAGGCTCTAGGGAAAGATTATAAAAACCCACTCTTGAGTCATTTTGTGGTTCTTTGATTAGAGAGAAAGATAATCTTGTACAACTTGGAGTGATCAGCACTGTAGGTACCTCCAACAAAGCCTTAGTATCCCATCAAAAAGTTAATCCCAAGAATCCCAAGAAGAAACATCCTTGCCAAAACAACAAGCAACACAAGGGTCTCAAACCCACTAAAAAAACTTCATCTCCTAATGGCGACAAAGGAGAAAAATATAAAATAAGAACACTGACATACATTGCAACTTTTGTGATAACGATGGACATGATGAGTCCAAATGTTTCAAGAATATAAAAGCTTTAGAAGGAATGATGAAGAAGCACACCATCAATATTGATTCTACTACTTCTTCTTCTTCTCATGGACATGCACTTTCTACTTCTGGTTTCTCCTTCAATGCAACTTGTACTTCTTCTTTTGATGAGTGGTTTATTGATTATGGAGTATCTTATCATATGGCTAAGGATAAAGACATATTTTTTACTCTAAATGAATGTAACACAAAGAAAATATTTGTTGGTGATGATATATATCTTAGTGTTGTAGGATCTGGAACAATTCAAGTAGATAATGATCATTCAAATGATGTATTATGTGTTCCAAGTCTTTCTTGTAACCTTCTATCAATATGTCAAATCACTCATTCAGGTGAAGGTAAAACCGTAGAGTTTTCAACTAACCAAGTTGTAATCAAGGATCTAAAAGATCCTAAGCATGTTATTGCAACTGAAATTGCTGATGATATTACTAGGTTGTACAATTTTGACAACTTTGGTTCATCATCTTTTCCATCAGTTTTTGTTGCTCATAGCGAAGAATTGAGAAAACTTTGGCATGAGCGGTTTGGTCATCTAAACTATCACTCATTTCAACGACTATGTAATCAACAGATGATGACTGGTCTTCCTCTTGTTTCATGCAGAGAAGGTGTTTGTGCCAGTTGTGTTCTTGAAAAACATCATCGAGACAATTTTGACAAACGTTCCTCTTGGCACGCGTTGGGTCCTTTGCAACTTGTTCACAGTGACTTGTGTGATCCACTTTCTTCTCCTTTTTCTGGGTGCAAGTATTTCTTAAATTTCATTGATGACTTTTCCAGACGTACTTGGGTTTACTTATTAAAACTTAAGAGCGAAGTTTTTGACAAGTTTTTGGCCTACAAGGCCCTTGTACAAAAGCAATTTGGACATCAAGTTCAAAGGTTAAGAACAAATAATGGAGGAGAATATGTGAACAATAATTTTACAAGTTAATACACTATACAAGGCATCCAAATGCAACACACTGTTCCATATAGACCACAAAAAAATGGTGTTGTAGAGAGAAAGAATCACACATTAAAAGAAATGGCTAATTGTATGATCTGATCTAAGGGATTAAGTCTAAAGTATTGAGCAAAAACCATCAACTGTGAAAATTACATAGTAAATCACACTCCCACAAAGGCTCTTAAAAATATGACACTAGAAGAAGCAAGGACTAAAATTAAACTAGATGTGAGTCACTTCTGTGTATTTGGCAGTATAACATGGGATCACATTCCTGATGAAAAAAGGAAAGCATTGCATCCTAAAAGTGAGAAGTGTAAATTTGTTAGTTATTTTGAATATGTCAAAGGTTACATAATTCTTCAACCACATTTTAATGAAATTATTATAAGAAGAGACGTTAAATTTGATGAACATATCTTGTCTTGCGAGCCTAATTCGACGATTGTGCCTTCTTTGGCGTGTGAGACATCTTCGACATTTGTGCCTTCTTCTGTTGCTATTCTGGTTTCTTCTTCAGATAATGACAGTGATGATGAAAATCCACCTCTGCCTTCTCACCTTCCTCTAGATGAGTCCATTGAACTTGAACCAACACCAACATTGTTGCTTCCTAGATGGGTCCATTCAACACCAAAAGAAGCTGGTGATCTTGTCGGTGATCCTTCAGATCAGTTTCAAACACGTTCTCAGTTCCAACGAGCCTCTTCTGTTAAGCCCTAATATGGGCTCATTACCACTTAATTGGGGCATATTAGATTAGTAATGTTATTTTATTTATGTCGGCTTTAGGCCATTATTTGTGATTTA
>ML782019.1:678362-703576 GCA_009831015.1 Picea engelmannii | reverse complement strand
ATCTTGTACTTGAACATTTAAGTGGGGTAAAAGGAGGTTGCCCCCTCGAAGAGGCTTATTATCTGAAATTATCTCTTTTTCAAGGCGTTGAGTACTTTTCCTGAGGTTTTTCTATGCTATATTGTTGTTTGGTTCTTAACATCTTCTCTTTTGGCTAAAATTTTAGAGACTCATGATCTAGAGACATTTACAGAAGCTTTAGGTCATCTAGATTTGGATACAACAATGAATGAAGAGTATCGTTATTTAATGGAAAATGATACTTGGGATATTGTACCTCTTCCAAAAGGAAGAAAACTTGTCATATGTAAATGGGTCTACCAAACTTACTTAGTTTCCAAAGGATTTTCCCAAGTTGAAGGAATTGAATATAATGAAACCTTTGCCTCTCTAGCTAAAATGAATTCCATCCGCCTTGTTCTTTCCCTTGTTGCCTCACATAAATGGGAGGTCCATCAAATGGATGTTAAACCCACCTTCTTGCATGGGGATTTGCAAGAAGAAATCTACATGGAACAACCTCCATGCTATGTCCATAATGAATCTAGCTGTGTTTTTTTCCTTAAGAAATCTCTTTATGTTCTTAATTAAGCTCCTCGAGTTTGGTATGCCAAAATGGACAACTTTCTTATTGACACCATATTTTCTAGATGCCATTCTGATCCTAATGCCTATACAAAGAAAGTAGGAATCCATCTCATAATCCTAATCCTCTATGTTGATGACCTTATCCTTACTAGTAGTGACTCAAAACTTTTAAACCATGTGAAAACTTAGTATTTTTGCACTATTTCCTTGGCTTCCAAGTTTTGCAAACCAATGAAGGAATTTCTTTCCTAGTTTAAGTATGCTTGTGACCTTTTTCGTCGCTTTCGCATGGAATATTGTAAACCAACCCCTTCTCCCTTCCAGTCTGGAGTCAAGCTTACTACCACCTGTGCTTCTCCTGAAGTTGATGCCACCTTGTATCGTTAGTTAGTTGGTATCCTATTATACTTGACTCATACCCATCCAAATCTTTCCTTTGTTGTTGGTCTTGTTGGCCGATATATGCAAACACCCCATGAAATCCATTGGAAAGAAACTAAAAGGATACTTCAGTATGTTTGGGGTACAGTTCAGTTTGTGATCCATTACAGTTTAGGGGGGACTCCTTTATTGGTTGGTTTCACTGATTCATATTGGGATGGTGACCCTAATGATCAGAAGTCTCCTGCAGGTTATGTTTTCAGCCTTGGTGTAGAAATTGTCACTTGGGCCTGTAAGAAACAACATGCTATTGCACTTTCTTCAACAAAAACATAGTACCGAGCAACAACAAATGCAATTTAGGAAGCCTTGCGGCTTCGACAGATCCTTTTAGAGTTTGGATTCCATCAGCAAAATCCGACCATCCTTTGGTGCGACAATCAGAGTGCCATCAAGCTCGCCAAATAACCATTTCAACATCAATGCAAAAACACATCGAACTACACATGCACTTCATCAGAAAGCTCATTCATGATCAAGTTATTGATGTGCTCTTTTTCCCTATAGAATATCAAGTTGCAATTTTTTTCACAAAGTCTCTTACAGAAGCGAAGTTTTCCAAACTTCAATCTATGTTAAGAGTTTAAGAATTTTTCATTAAGGGGAGATAGGCTCTAATGCCTCATTCATTCTCCTATTGTGTCACTATAGTAAATCCTTCAATCCTGTCCCAAGTTGTTCTTAAGGGGGGATGTTAGGATGTTTAGACACTTAGTAGTTAGCTAAGATCTACTTGGTCTAATGTGTCGATTAGGTAAAAGTGTGTTTGTTAGTGTGTTTCTTTAGTATGCATTAGTATGCATTTGTAGTTATGAAATCCAACGGTCACGATATGTTCCTAACATAGAGTGATCTAATGGTTCATATTCTCCTCAATATTAATGGCTACATTGATATGAGGATTAACACCTGATTGGTCTATGATCTATATTTAAAGAGCATGGAGGGTCATTTTCCAATGATCGATTGTGAGAAAATATCTTGTAAAATCTCTTTATAATATTTTTCTTTTTCATTAATAAACTGCTCCAAGTGGTCGCTTTTGTTGGGGTCGTGGATGTTTTCCGTAGGGGTTTTACCACCTCAAAACATCAGTGTGTTGATATTTGATTTGGTTGTGTGAGTGGTTATTGAAGGTGCTCATCCTCTGTTGGAATACTTGTTTTTTTGAAAAAACTCTAACTTTGCTTCCATCTTAAGTATTTATTATGTAGATTCACAACCCTTATCTTTGACTTGTTGTCCCGAAGATGAATCCTTCTCTGGATTCAGAACGTAGATCACAACCTGACTTCTATTGTGGATGATCCATAAGAATTATCTGAAGACTTACTCATTACTGGAAATAATAATGATCTCATCCTTAGATTGAAGAAACGACTTGTTGAATACTTTGACATGACAGATATTGGTACTCTGCATTATTTTTTGGGTCATCAAGTATTACCACTTTGTGATGGATTTTTCATTTATCAGTGTAAATATGTGATGTATTCTATGTAAAAATTTTAGATCCATACAACAAATATTCCATGCGAGGCATGCTCTACAAATTCTCTCTCTAGAATAAGCCAGAATTCAACAAGGTATGCCATTTTTAATATAACTCCTTTTCTGAGAGGTTCCAACTAGTGAAACCTGGAGTAATTGAAGAAAACACATTGAAGAACATTGTGTACTATTTTCAGATATTTTTTTATTATAGGTACATAGTTATGATTATTTAAAGTTAGGGTTTTGGACTAATCCAAAACTGGTCATGTGAGACTAAAGTAAAGTTTGATGAAAATGCTAGTCTCTTGTTGTTAAATTTAAGGAAGGTTTGTAGGTTGGTGCATGGTTGATGCACTTGTTTATGGTATAGGTTGATTACAGGTTGAGGTACAGTTTGATGCATGGTTTAGGTTATTGGTACAGGTTGTTTGGTGCAGGTTGATTGGTACAGGTTTACAATAGTGTATCTCACAATGATAGTGTGATAGTGGTTCCATCATTCTACTTATACGCCAGGGTGGTTGGATAAGGAAATGACATGTGGTTGCAGCCACCTTCCGGTTGTAGCCGGAGAACATAGGGGGTTGTAGCCTCCTTCTGGTTGTAGTCACCTTCCGGTTGTAGCCGGAGAACAAAGGGGGTTGTAGCCTCCTTCTGGTTGTAGCCAAAGAATTGAGGAGTTGGAGCTTCCCTCATGTTGTATCCTAAGAAATTAGGGGCTTGGAGCCTTCTTCCAGTTGCAGCTGGAAAACAAAGGAATTTGGTGCTTCCAATGAATGTACTTCTTCAAGACATATAAGAAAAAACATTCTGTGGTTTTCTCCCGATTTGGGATTCCACGTAAAAACACTAGTGTATTGTGTATGATTGTTCATTTGTTCATTGTTTATTTACTCTGCAAATATTGGTTGATAATGCTACATTGATATAAAACTTTCATTATATGGTTAAAAAGGATTAGATTACTCTATTACTAATTCATCCGCCCTCTCAGTAATCCAACAATTGGTATCAGAGTAAGTTCCTTCAGAAATCAGTTTAACCACTGAAAGGTAGATCATGGAGAGCAACAACATGTATAAAAATGGAAGACCACAATTTGATGGACATGAGTATGCATTTTGGAGCATAAGTATGAAGACATATATACAGGCACATGGATTTGAAATTTGGCAATCAATTGTAGATGCATACACAACGCCAGAAGTTCTGTCGACAAATGACAAAGTAGTGAAACTCAGTAGGAATAATTCCAAAGCCACAAATACACTTATGAATGGTCTTGGTGAATCATTATTCACCAAAGTTGCACATTGTAAATCCTCTAAAGAGATTTGGGACAAACTTCAAAATATTTATGAAGGAGATTCAAAATTCAAAACAACAAATATTAAAACTTACATAGGTTAGTTCGAACAACTAAAGATGAAGGAAGATGAGAATATTGCAGCTTACTTTTTACGAGTCGATGAAATAGTAAATGCAATCTTTGGATTGGGAGAAGAAATAAAAGGATCTATAATTGTTCAAAAGGTACTAAGATGTCTTCCTATGAGATTTTACCCTAAGATATCAATACTAGAAGAAAGAGCAGATCTAAACTCAATAAGCATGGATGAACTACATGGAATCTTCACAACATATGAAATGAGAAATGAACAGGAAAATCTAGATATAAAAGAAGCAGCCTTCAAATCATTCAAAAGGTCAAAGAAAAAGATAAATAAAAAAGAAAAAGAACATAGAAGCAATAGTGATGTCTCAGAAGATGATGAAGAAGCAGACAACTTTGTCAGAATATTGATAAAGGGAACAAACAACAAGTATAGAGGTAAGCTTCCTTTGATTTGTTTTAATTGTGATGGTATTGGTCATTTTGATAACAAATGTACTCATACGAAAACGAGAAATGATGAAGGTTACTCAAATAGAAAACAAACATATAAAGGCAAAAGAACCACAAAGAAAGTTTTCAAGAAAAGCTTATGCACCAAAGAAGGCATCTCATCATCAGATGAAGATGAAGTCAGTGACAGTGAGACAAAAAGAGTTCTATTCATGGTAGTAGAAGACTCCAATAAAGAATATTATGAAGAAGAATATGAAGAGGTCGAAGAAGAATATGAAGAGGAAAAAGTTGACTACCGAGAATAATTGTTGTGTGCCATAGGAGTTATGAGAAGAGAAAAGCAGAAAAAAAAAACTACAAGCGAAACTAGACAAGAAAGAAGACACTCAGAAACTAGAACAAATGATCACAAATTTGAAGTTTCAAATTGAAGAAGATAAAATAATTGAAGAAGCACTCAAAGAACAACTAGAAGGGAGAGACAAGATCATTGGAAATTTTGAAGCAGAAATTGTCACATTAAGAAAGGATATTGAAAAGAAAAATATGTAGAACAACTCAAAAGTTTTGAATGACATTATCAACAGTCAAAAACCTCATCATGACAAATCCAGAATTGGATACAATCAGACAGAAAAGGGATCAAGCTCCAACACAACAGAACAAGAAACATATCCAAAAAGCTATGCAAAAACTATCAAAGGGGATAGGAAGGTCTAAAAATAAAATTACAGGGACACTCCTCCACCGAGAAGATTCAAATTTCAGAATAAACACCTGACATAAACAAATAGGCCTCAGGAAGAAGAATGATTCAAAAGAGTACCTCCTTCCAAAAGATCTTCAACTCCCAGGTATCAACATATCTTTTTTGGTTTATGTTATGCATGTAATAACTTTGGACATAAAGCAGTGAATTGCAGAGCTAAAAACATGAACATAAACAACTTTGAAAGTCATACACAAAAGGGTTATCCAAGAAGGCCTAGTGCAACACATAGAAGAAGTTACAACATGTTTGAATCTTTGAGAACTGATGTGGAATGCTACAAATGTAACAACTTTGGACACATGGCCAAAGTTGCAGAATGGATGTCCCTCATAGAGAACCACAACAGAAAAATAACAATCACAGACAGGAACCTCAGAAAAGGACATGGATAAGAAAGCATAATCAATATAGAAATGAAGAATGCACACTCACTCTACAAGCTAAGAAGAAGAAACGTGGCCGGTATGTTGACGGTGGATGTTCAAAACACATGACAGGTGATAGAGACAGGTTTCTTACATTAAGAAAGGAAAGAGATGGACCAGTCTCCTTCAGAAATGATGATTCAACTAAAATCATTGGAAATGACATAGTCAGAATTGGGAACAATAATACCAAGGCAAAAAATGTTCTACTACTAGAAGATATGAAACATAATCTTCTAAGTGTGAGTCAAACCAAGGTCATAAAGTTACTTTCGATTCATAAAAGTGTGAGATAAGAAAAGAAGGTTCAGGAAAATTGATTGCAACAACTGTGCAAATTTCAAGCAACATATATGTATTGAGTGAAATTGGAAATGAAAAGTGTTTCCTAGGAAAGTTAGATGAAAGTTGGATATGGCACAGAAGAATGGGTCTCATAAATTTTGATAACCTTGTCAAAGTCAGCAAAAGGAAAGCAGTTAGAGAAATTCCCAAGATCACGAAACAAACCAACACTTTATGCAAACATTGTCAACAAGGAAAGCAAACAAAGACCAAGTTTAAAACAAAAGAATATTCAACGACAAGACCACTAGAAATTGTGCATACTGATCTAGTTGGACCAACTACAAAAAAGGGTTTAAAAGGTGAGAAATAATTTATATTATTAGTTGATGATTATACAATAATGACTATAGTTTTATTTCTCAGGAATAAGTTAAAAGATTTTGAAAACTTCAAGATCTACAAGGAAATGGTTGAAAATGAAATGGATTTAAAAATCAAATGATTGAGATCTGATAATGGAGGAGATTTCACTTCAAAGGAATTTATGGACTACTGGAGCAGGCATGTAATAAAAAGGAAATTATATGTTTCTAGGACACCTCAACAGAATGGAGCTGTTGAAAGAAAGAACATGATAGTACAGGAAATGGCTCGAATAATGCTAATGCATTCCAAATTGGCAGATATCTTTTGGACACAGGCAATGCATACAAAAGTTCACATTCAAAACAGAGTAATGCTAAAAAAAAAACTGACAAAACTCCCTACGAGCTATGGAAAGGAAGACCAAAAAATGTGAAGCACTTCAGAGTTTTTGGAAGCAAATGCTACATCAAAAGAGAAGATGGCAGAATTGGAAAGTTTGACTCTCATGTGGAAAAATGAGTACTTGTTGGTTACTCAAGTACAAAGAAAGAATACAAGTGTTACAACCTGATATTGAACAAATTTGTGGAAAGCATCAACCTAACAATTGATGAAACAGGTAGATAAGAATTAAAGGAAGAAGAAAATGAATCAATGGAACAACTTTACGAAGAAGAAGAAAAATATGAAAAAAAGGTAGAAGGGGGAGATGAAGAGGATTCGACAGAAGGAGAAGAGCAAGTTCAACAAGTGCCTCCAAAGACACCTAGCAGACAAGTACAGAAGAATCATCCTTTAGATCATATTAGCATAAACAAACATGCAAGAGTTGAGACTAGAAGAAGAATCCATTCACCAGAACAAACAGACCTAACACTCTCATCTATGATTGAACCAACCTATTTTGAAGAGGTCAGGAAGGTTGAATTTTGGAATAAGGCCATGGATGAAGAATTGGATCAAATAGAGAAAAATGACACTTGGGAATTGTTTCCAAGACCAAAGGATAAGAATGTGATCAGCACAAAGTTGGTATACATGAATAAATTGAATGAAGATGGACAAGTTACAAGCAACAGAGCTAGATTGGTATGTAAAGGATATGCATAGGTTGAAGGAATCAACTTTGAAGAGACATTTTCCCCAATTGCCAGAATGGAAGCAATCCGATTGCGTTTATCTTATGTATGCTCCAAAAATATTAAAGTGTATCAGATGGACGTAAAATCAACTTTTCTGAATGGGGAACTTGAAGAAGAAGTCTACATTGAACAACCAGAAGGATTTCAGTTGTTAGAACGCAGATTATGTGTGTAAATTAAAGAAGGCTGTGTATGGTCTAAAATAGGATCCTAGAGCATGGTACTCTAGATTGGATAAATATATACAACAGGCAGGGTTCAGAAAAGGAAGTGAAGACAACAACCTCTACATCAAGGTAACTCAAGATAGTATTTTGTTAATTGAAGTTTATGTTGATGATATTATTTTTGGAAGCACTGATGGCAGGTTAAGCCAATCATTTGCAAAGGACATGCAAAATGAATTTGAAATGTCATTAGTTGGAGAACCATCCTTCTTTATGGGTCTTTAGATACATCAAAGCAACCAAGGAATTTTAATTTCTCAAACCAAGTATATCATAGAAATGCTAAAGAGGTTCGAAATGGAAGACTGCAAACCCGCTATCACTCCCATAAAAACTAGTTGCAAGTTGAGCAAAGATGATGATTCAAAGTCTTCAGATTAGAGGAAATACATGTCAATGATTGGTAGCCTACTATATGTGAAAGAATCCAGGCTAGATGTAATGCAAGCAGTTAGACAGGTGGCATGATTTCAAGCAACACCAAAGGAATCACATGTATTAGCAGTGAAGAGGATTTTCAGATATCTCAAAGGAACCAAAGAGTTTGGATTATGGTATCCAAAAGGAAAGGATCTATCACTTATTGCCTGCACAGATGTAGATCGGGAAGGTTGCATTGATGACCAACGAAGCATCAGTGGAGCAACGTTCTACTTGGGTGAGTGTTTAGTATCATGGATAAGCAAGAAACAATCATCAATATCTTTATCTACAGCCAAGGTAAATTATATTGCAGCAACATTATGTTGTACACAGGTTCTATGGATGAAACAAACTCCGATAGATATATAGGTTGAGTATGATGAGCCCATTCCAATCTATTGTGATAATACAAGCGCCATCAGTATCTCAAAGAAGCTGATGATGCACTCAAAGACGAAGAACATTAAAATCAAGTATCACTTTCTATGGGAATAGGTTGCAGAAATGAACACTGGAGTTGAATATGTGGGTACAAAAGAACAAGTGGTAGAAATATTTACAAAACCGCTTCCATGGGAAGAAGTTATTTCTACTTCAAAATGAATTCTTTTGAATGCTTATCTTATATTTCTTAGATGTACACGAGGAAGCACCATAAAGAGGACAGTTCAAGTTGGGAGATCAGATGAGTCAGTTAGGGGGAGAAGACCCAAATGGAAAGATACCTTTTCCATTGATGACAAAGGGGGAGAGGTTTATTAGATCTAGAGGACATAGGCATGGTTCCAAGGGGAGCATTGGTCACTTAGATGCAGGCATGGTTCTAGGGGGAGCATGAGTGATATGATTTCAATATTGCATTAGAGTGTTTCCATCAATTCCAAAGGGGGATATTTTTGATTAATTGGGTTGGTTGTCATTGATGTCAACCCTTGAATAAATTCTGATAGTGAATTCCAGTAGCGCAAAGGTTTGGGTAATGGACCCAAATTTCTTTGATGTATAATGGTATGAGTTTTGATATATTTGTAGGGAATACTATTCTATATAGATAATACATGTCATTCCATTTATTGTGGTATGTGGAACTTCACATAACTCCTCATGGTTTGAGAGTTATGGCTTTACGAAGTTGGAGGACCCTGATTTGTTGGCTTGAAGCCCCAAAAGGTTAAAGAACTCAAAGTGCTTGCAAAGAAGAAATTATTTAAATAATAAAGTGAAGTGACAAAGTCAAAGATGATTATTTAAATAATAAAGTGAAGTGACAAAGTCAAAAAATATTATTTAAATAATAAAGAGAAGTGACAATGTCAAAGAGGATTATTTAAATAATAAAGTGAAGTGACAAAGTCAAGGAGGATTATTTAAATAATAAAGTAAATGTAGAACCTTCTAATTATGGAAAGTGGTTATAACAAGGTTAACCCTAAAATGAGGAAAATGGGTTAAGTAGTCAAGTGGCTATTGGATATATGTAAAAATGGCAAATTGGGCAAAGTTGGTCATAGGTGACTATGTGGACAAAGTGGTCTAGAAGATGCTTCTAAGGAAGCTACATGAAAGTATAAATAAGAGGCAAGGCTCTCTCATTTATATCACATTTGAGCATATTGAATATCTACAGGTGAATGAGGTAACCAAAGGATATCTAAGCCGAATTTCATAGGGAAGGTGAAGTAAAGAAGGCCGAAATTCAAGGGAGGATAACTTCTTTTGATGATGCTTTCTAAGGTATGTTATTTACAGGACATCTCACCATTTTTCAAAATAACTCTTTTTCTAGAATGATTCAGACCGTGAAATTGGGAGGCCATTGAGGAAAACTATCCAAGTAGCTGTGGTACGAATTTCATCTTGTGGGTCGTTGTATTTTTGTAGTTACACTCCATGGAAAATAAGGTTTCTGGCTAGTCCTGAAACTACTCTAAAACAAGTGTTTCGGGTAAAAATGTCATAACTTCTTCATAACAGATCCAAATTCAGTAAGACCAAATGTGTTGGTTATATTACAATCTGTAGTATTCTATGTAACATTTTTAGATCCATACAACAAATTATCTGTGTGGGGCATGCTATATGAGTTCTCTATCTAGAATAAGACAGAATTCAACAAGGTATGCCATTTTTGCTATAACTCCTTTTCTAAGAGGTTCCAAGTAGTTACACCTGGAGGAATTGCATAAAACACACCAAAGAACATTGTGTACTATTTTCATATCTTTACTCATGACATGTACATAGTTTTGATTATTTCAAGTTAGGTTTGTTGACTAATCCAAAACTAGTTATGTGAGACTAAAGTAAAGTTTGATGAAAATGCTAGTCTCTTGTTGTTAAATTTAAGGAAGGTTTGCAGGTTGGTGCATGGTTGATGCACTTGTTTATGGTATAGGTTGATTACAGGTTGAGGTACAAGTTGATGCATGGTTCAGGTTATTGGTACATGTTGTTTGGTGGAGGTTGATTGGTAGAGGTTTACAACAATATATCTCATAGTGATAGTGTGATAATGGTTCCATCATTCTACTTATACATCAGGGTGGTTGGACGGGGTAAGGAAAAGTGGTTGTAGCCACCTTCCAGTTGTAGTCGGAGAACATAGGGGGTTGTAGCCTCCTTCTGGTTGTAGCCAGAGAATTGGGGAGTTGGAGCTTCCCTCAGGTTGTAGCCTAAGAAATTAGGGGGTTGGAGCCTCCTTCCAGTTGCAACTGGAAAACAAAGGAAGTTGGTGCTTCCAATGAATGTAATTCTTCAATACATATAAGAAAAACCATTCTGTGGTTTTCTCCCGCTTTGAGTTTCCACGTAAAAACACTAGTGTATTGTGTATGTGTATGATTGTTCATTTGTTCATTGTTTATTTACTCTGCAAATATTGGATGATAATGCTACATTGATATAACACTTGCATTATATTGTTAAAAATGATTAGATTTCTCTATTATTGATTCACCCCCCCTCTCAGTAATCGAACAAAAACACCTAATACCCTTTTGTAAAACAAAGCTTTGAGCAATGTTGGTCAAATTCGTATTTCATTCTGTTTTGAGCCATAACAAAATTTCCCTTAAGTGTGAAAATAATGGCTTCTCTATTGTGAAGTGTGTTATCCACTTCATGAACCTTGGAGGTGCCTAGTGAATAGGAGGCCACTAACAATGGATTTTTTCCACTAACAATGTCATTTTGGTAGCTCCATGATAAATGGTATTGTACCACCATTCTACGAGGGGAAGCCATTGTGTAGATTTTAAAAAGTGAAGCATCACAAATATGTTTCTAACAACTCGTTGACCACTTATGTTTGGCCTCCTATTTGGGGATGATATGCCATGCTCATGTTCATTTGGGTACCCTCAAGTTTAAACAATTACTGCCAAATTTTGTTGGCGACGGTGGGGTCCCGATTGGAGATAATGTAAGTGAGCATGCCATTTAACTTACAAATTCAATCCATGAATACCTGGGAAACCAAGGAGGGAATAAATGGATGTGATTAGGAAAAAAATGAGCATATTTAGATAGATGGACAACTACCACCATGATCACTAATTTGTTACCCGCTTTTGGGAGTTCCACGATAAAATCCATAGAGATGTCAATCCATATATGTGTTGGGACTAGTAGTGGTTACAATTTGGGAAAATCAACTCTTTCTCATAGGTTGATTTTCCCAAATTGTGATCACACAACTGCTTACTGGTGAATGCCAAGGGGTTCCATTCTTGCATCAAGTGTAGTCCAAGACCTCTACTCGTGGCATCACATTCCAAGACAAAATTGTTAGTATAATTGTTGGGTGTTATATATGCACTAAAAACACACTAAAGACCCTCAATTAAATTGTCAACCCGGGGTAAGTAAACTTAGAGTTGTAGAAAAATATATGCCAAAAGTAGAAGGGCTGGTAGGAGTATAGTCTAACTAAGGAAGGTAGCTATCTAAGGCTAATCTACCCAAGCAAAGCTATCTAATGAGAAAACCCTACTAAGAAGTTTGAAACTATGTAACCTAAGTACTTTGGGCCAAGGATCGATGGATAGTTCTTTAAGAAAGTAAGTAAAACCCTATGTAAAGAAAATTAATTCAATAGTAAGAAATAAGCAACTATTTAAGCATAACAATAAGCAAATAAACAAAGCAAACTATTTTAACTTTCCAACGTACATTCAATGAGAAACTATCCTATGAAAGCAAATAAATAAACAAGCAAGCAAAGAAACCTAACTAACCTACTAAAGCAAGTAAACAAGTAAGAAAAGACAACTACCTAACCTATTAAAGCAATAGACAAATAAGCAAAGACAACTAACTAACCTACTAAAGAAAATATACAAGTAAGCAAAAACAACTAAATACTACAAGCAATCAAATTAAAACTTCTCATTGAACAAATATCTAGCCTAAGAGGCAAGTGGATTAAATGCTCAATGCAAAACTATTTCTAATGCATGAAAGGAAATATAAGAGGCAACTAGACTAAATGCTCAATGCAAAACTATTTCTAATGCATGAAAGGAAATCTATTTTATTGAAAGCAAGAAGAACTACCAACTAATTCTTAATCTATAATAAGAAAACTACTATCTAATCTATCATAGAAAAGTCTATCTATCCTACAATAGAAATAAAACTTTATTCTAATTTATGAAAGCAAGAAACTATATCTATGAAAGCGAGAAAACTATCTCTTCTAATCTATGAAAGCAAGAAGCTATCTTTAATCTATGAAAATAAGAAAACTATATTTTAACCTATGACAATTCAAATATAATGCTGGTGGTTGTGTGAATGTCTTCAGTGTCGGATGATATCTCGATGGCATTTGACAACAAAGGACAATTCAAGCGGTATAAGCTCGACACTAATCTCAATGGCAAAGTGAAAGGTATGGACTAAACAATCCAATGAGAATTTATCCATGACAAAACAATGTTAAATACCCTGCATATTCATATATTAACCATCAACAACATAATGAGATCATCATTATACTTCTATACTATGTAAGCAAAACTAGATTCAACCATTAACTAAGAAATATAATTGCAATTTAATTGTAGGAAAGAAAATTACATAAATGAAACTATACTACATCTATTCTAACAATTCAAACTGCAATAAAGAAATGCTTAAAAACAGAAATTAAAAGTAAACTAACAATTATATTAACCAACAACTAGCTAAGCCAATTCTACATAAAAATGAAATAAGAAAGCTATGATTAAAGATTGAAATTGAACCTATCCATCCATCAAATCCTTGTCACAAAAAGCTCAATTAAAAACTCGGTGCTATTCTAATTAAAACTCTGTTTTAAACTTGATTCTAAAATTATAAATGAAAACGTAATCTAATATCTAACTATACATGGGGTTAGTCTAGGGATCTGCAGATCCATTCCTAACTACAAGATTAATGCATGCTAACACAATTCATCATACTAACCTGCAAAAGAGAGTCAAAACAATTAAATTATAACAACAAACTAATTAACGTAATAAAAATGCATGCACAGGAAATGAAGAGAACAACTAAACTATGAAATGCATAAAAAACACAAAGAAAGTTACCAGACTGTTGGTGCCCCCCCCAGCAATTCATGGTCACTTTCTAAAAGCACACCATGCGCTCAGCAATATGAATTCACCATGAAAAGTAAAAAACGTACTTCTTGCATAATTCCGACAATGTAAAATATCAAAACAGAGTAAAAACATATTTCTAGCTATCACACTGATGTATCTGATGCTTAGCTTATGTTTGACCACCTCGGTGGTATTTATAATGTTTACAGGCTAAGCGGTCAACCACAGGAGGGTCGAACCACTTCTAAATTCGGCAATTTGCATTAAATGGTGCCCTAACTGATAAAACAGAGAAAGCCAATAATCGCCCTCTTTGAACAACTGAAACTGAGTTGTCTGGAGCTCAGTAGCTGGAGGGGATAAGGATGAAAAAAACCCATGTTTTCCATTCGCCCATCATTGGTCGCCAATGCCATCACCGCCAAGTCGTCCTCGTTTCTGTGCAATACAAAGTGCTGGACAGAGTGCCAGATCGGGTACCAGAATGAGTGCTGGAAGGAGTGCCGAAAGCAGAAATGTAGTGCATTTTCTTCCTGTAACATCAAAAAACATGAATCAAATCTTTGGAAGTGTAAAAACATGATGAATTATATTCAATACAATCATTAAACATGAATTATACATACCTAGTGTCGATCATACCATTTTAATATAAAATTCTTCAAAAAGATCCTTCAAAATGTGAGAAACACATATATACATTCGGCAAAAGTGTATAATAATTGTCATAAAATTGATCATATCTCGGGCCAAACATTACCCCCAAACCTAATATTTTGCAGGTCCCACTGCAAACAAAAAGAAATTGCCCTTTATGACTAAACTTGCGAAGGAGGGGGTGGATTAGCTTTAGAAGCTTCTCCCTTTTGCCCGAGGGATTTTGACTTAGGATTTTCATGGTGTTTCAATTGCATCCAGAGACTATTATTGGTGGCAGTTAATATCATCAACCTAACACTGTAGAGAATTCATCTTGGCTTGTAGGACAATGTTATCATGGCGTAAATGATGACTCAGTGTTTCATGCTATCTAAGTTTGAACTGGAGGGTTTGGAGTTTTTGGAGGCTACTGATGACATGTGAGGAAGCCTTGATATGTATATTATACTCTTGATCCTTTAAACCATGCAAAAAAACAATTTTACCTCTGCAAAATTAGTTCCAAAAGTGACTTCCCATAAGCGCAACAATTATGGCCTGGCGAACTTTATGAAAAATAGGTATCAAAGTGACACATATAACTACAATACAGTAAAACCTATGTAAAAAAGGAGAGAGGTTTTTTATTTTTTAATATTTCCTTTAAAAAAATATCTCTTGTTTTTCAAAAATTCACTTTCAGTTGTTAGGAAAACACGCCAAGAAAACATGACTAAAACAGGAAAAACACAGTGTTTTATTTCCTGAAAAACTAGTCCTCTAAGCGAATTGAATATATCCAAAACCATTACATATATTTAGAAATTGAGATAGGTTATTGTTTTTTAATATGTCCTTGATACAAACCTATCTTGGTTTTCAAAAATTCACTTCCACTTGTTAGGAAAACATGAAAAGAAAATATGACTAAAACAGGAAAAACAAAGTGTTTTATTTTCTGAAAGCATAAGCCTCTAAGATGATAGAATATATCCCAAACCATAAAGTATATTAAAAAATTGAGAGATGTTATTTTGTTTTTGTATGTAATGAACAAAAACCTCCTCCAGGTTTCAAAATTAATTTCCCATTTGTTCATAATCCTAGCTTGAAGTTGGTTACTCAAAACTTGCATAAGCGCAACATGCTCTTAGCAGAAGCGCAATGTGGTATTTGATAGGGATTTTGGAGGACTTCCCAGAGGATTTTTGGAATGAAAGTGGTATGGGTGTAAATTTTATGATGTCTGCTACACAATGGAACCATCAAACACTGCAAATTCCTTCTCCAACCCTATGAAAAACTGACTTGAAGTCAAACTGTCCAAATGTGCAGAAACCCTCCTATAGTGACTGTGTTTGGGGGATTTCTCTCAAACAATAAAACCTTTGAATAAAATGAAGGACTTTTTTGTTTCTTGTTCTATTATTGACAAAAACCTCTTTCACTTTTGTCAAATTCATCTTCTTTAATTCAAAAACCAATTTTTAAGTAGATTTTTGACCAAGACAATCATTTGAAAATTTATGACAAGGAATGATGACATGACCATGATGAAAATTTATGACTTGGATGAGTGGAGGGAGTAGTAATGACACATAGACACACCAATGACAATTTTACAACCAAGATATGTCAAATTTTATTTGATAATTGTATTTTGAAAATATAACAATTTGACCTAATAACCTTATCAATCACATGAAAGAGTAAATGTGATCACGGGTGACTGACATAACTGACAGATACTAACAAAAGGCTTGGTTTGTAATGGTGGACATGGTGAACAGGATAATTGTTATTTCCTGTCATAATATGCAACAATTCAAACAATTGATCCTCTTTTCATAAGCTTGGAATACAGATGACAATAAGTATTTAGAAGTTGTAATCGCTCTGTATTTATCACAAAGAGTAGTTAAGTATAAGCAATCTATAGCATAAACATAAAAACGAACAGGATATTATAACACACACAATGATGTAAGCAGTATATAATTTAGCATACCAATACAAACAACTGCTGATATAATATCTCGAGACTTTGTAAAAAGACAATATGACAGAATTTTGACAGAAATCCTACTTCCTCTTCTCATGGGTCTGCTATACAAATGGGAAATGTTTAGAATTTTTAGCTCAGGAAACCCCCCCCAGACTGAATATATGGCACGTCCTCGTGCCATGAATTAGCAATAGGCTTCTTGGTCTTTACTGTTTTTAGAGGGGGGTTAGAAATAGGCTTCTTGGGGATTGGTTACAACCTTCCTCACTTGGGAAGACATCTTTTCTAGACTCTTCAAGAAGTAAAAGGGAAAGTTACAATGGCTTATTGAACTGAAAGTGAGATAATAATCGAAATTGATAGGCTTTAAGAAAAAATATCTACCTTCACATGTAATCAATCCAGTGATGAATATGAGAGGGTTGATTAACTCCTCTTTTATCCACTCCTTGGAGTATCCCTTAGCTCCAAAGATGGTCTGAAATTTGGTTTTGAAAACCCTGTTATAGCTTGCTCTTGGCAACTGGTGGTGTTTAAATTAGCGGTCTCCAACTCTTGGTATCTTTGTGGCTGAGGCAATTGATTCCTCATAGGCCACGAACATAGTGAATAGGAGTTGAGGTAGGCTAAGAGTGTTCCATTGTTGTTGATTTTGCCACCATGCTCACTCAATCCACTTGCATAGAACATGTAATGTCAAACCTACAATGAAAAACCTGTAACAAAAATGTAATGTCAAAGCTACAATGAATAGCCTGTAACAAAAATAAACCAACATAGTGGTATGTTAAGGACATATACAACAATTTATAGCACACAGGAGTTTAGCACTTCAACATAAAATGACTACTGATGTAATAACCTATATTATGAAAACAATACCAAATTTTTACAAAGATTTACTTCTCTAGGAAATGATCATTTGTCAACTCATGAACCCCTCCCCCACACCTAAGTATTATGACACCTCACAATAAAAAATATAGGAAACCAATTAGTTATCCCCATAGCCAAAGATTTACATTTTGTAAAGTGTAAAGATAAATTTCACAGATTGGTCTGATGAGACGGTTAAAACATGGCCCCACCTATAGGATAAGAGATCCTATATATAGATAAGAAGAGGTAGGCAAGAGAGTTTCAAGATAGTCTCAAAGTTAGTTCCCAATGGCAAGTTTATAGAGTTCATTAACCTTAGCTTAACCATACATATTTCATGTCATCTTTGTCTACAAGTAATGTCGTACATCAGGACAAGTTTAAATTTATTATTTATTTTTTGTCAGATTATCATCCTCACTAGGTAGAATGCCCCGCTGCCAACAAGTTTGTTCAGTACTCTGGTGGGTTTACCTAGTCATACCATAGGTCGGTACCCACTGCCAGCATACCTATTCAGTATCCCGACGGGTTAGCCTCTTACACCCTCAGAGACTAGCCCTCCATCTTTTAAGATTTTAGTATAAGATTTATTTATGCAAGAGGATGGGGGGACAACTTTGAAAACAACTTTTTCTTTCTCTCTCTTTTTTTTTTCAATTGGGATGGTATTTATTTTAGAGGATGACTTTCTGTTATATTCCTTAGCTATTGTCCTGATGTAAGGGGTACTTAAGCGGACGTGGCCTATCTAAAGATATAATATAATCAAGATAGTTAGTGTGTAGTGGATGGTACCATTGAGAAAGAACATAAATGTATCTCTAGGCTCAACTCACTTTCTTCTTTTGTAAGTTATTGTGATGTTTCCATGACTAATCGATGATCAGACCTCCTTGTTACTCTTTAATAAATATACTTTACTCACTTACTTAGGTTTCTTTGGAAAACTGTATGAGAGACCTCTAAGCTTGATGGTTACGGTGTCACTTCCTTATATAGTGGTGAAGATTTTCAAGAGAAATTTCTTTTTAAAATGCCTTAAGAACAAGAAGATGAAAATCTTTGCAAAAACACGCTAACTACAACAAGTCATTATTCATTTGATGTTTAGCAGACAACAAGGTTCAAGTATAGCAATGTTTTGAAGAAAAATTCTTCTTTTATATCTCCTTGAAACTATCTACTCCTGGTGAAATAAATACCTACATAGATCTCTAAAACTGTTTGCAAAAACCATACTCTAAAATATAACAAACTAATTATATTAATAAGACCAAGTCATAGGAACATGTATCTCATAGTTATTTTATTAAAAGAAAATGTAAAATGAGGCTGCATTAGACTCTAAGCTAAACTAACAACATGCAGCTTTTATTTACTATCCTACCCTACCTAAAAAGAAAGGGAAAATCTTTATTCAAGTGTAAGAACTCTTCCAATGTAACCATGTGTGGAGCAAGATAAGAAACATAATCATATCCATATATGAAAAATTTACCGCAATGATTACCTAGATATGAAGAACCAACCAACCTACTTGTTTGGGCATTAGAAGGTGTTGAAGAAGAGAATACTATTGTGGCTTGATGACCTCTTGAAACCAAATTTCAATGTAATCTTGATGTTCATCAACAATAATTTCTATTCTCTCCTTCATCGTGCTATTAAGATCCTCTTCTTCTTGATGATTGATTTCTGAAGTATATAAAGGATCTGCTGAGGTGGATGTTGGGAACTCCTCGATCTTAGGTCTTAATGATTGCTCTCCACTAGATGTAGTCCATAATTTTTCAGCTTCCTTCGCATTTTTGTAAGGAAAATCATTTTTTAGCTCATAGGACCTTGACTCTTCTAATATTTCTGGAGAGGTATTCAAGTTCTTGGATATTGTCCAGATGTGTTCTTCCTGAGAAGAAGAGATCCCAGCTATTACTAGGATTTGAGAAAGTTCCCTCGGGCTGATGGTTGCTTTTGAGTTCATCTTGTCATTTGATAAAACTTGGTTCATACAAAGATGATGTCCACAAAGTTAGGATCTCCCGATGGTGGTAAGAAAACAAAGGTTGTATTGTTTGGTTCTGCGGAAGGCTCGAGTGGTCTTTCCTCCTTACCTAATATGATTGATGCTTCAATTTATTGTTTTATAGTGCTCCCTGTGTTAGTCTCTTCAGAGACTATTTTATCTCTTTGAGTTGAGCTAGCTTATGTTTTTCAGTATCGGTCTACGAATTTTATAAGAGGGACGTTCCTTCCCCCAAAGAGATCGGAAGGAACCTTGGTTGAAAGGTCTGATTTTGATTTAATGTATCTACCTCGTGGGTCTCTAGGCCTATTCTTGAAAGAAAGTAAAAAAAAAGAGAAAAGCTACCATCTGGTTTCTAGGTCTATTTCATGAAAGTAAACAAAAACAAAAAGAAAAACTACCATTGGGTTTGGGGGAACCTGCTATAGCAGATGCACAGGTTCTTACCTCTCGTCTTAAATCTCCCCCACCACCAATCTAATGCTAAGGTCTAAGGATGATCTATTTCCTAACTACTTCTTACCTTGAGACAACTCCCTGGCAACGATGCCAAAAATGATGGGTGTTATATATGCACGAAAAACACACTAAAGACCCTCAATTAAATTGTCAACCTGGGGTAAGTAAACTTAGAGTTGTAGAAAAATATATGCCAAAGGTATAAGGGCTGGTAGGAGTATAGTCTAACTAAGGAAGGTAGCTATCTAAGGCTAATCTACTCAAGCAAAGCTATCTAATGAGAAAACCCTACTAAGCAATTTGAAACTAGGTAACCTAAGTACTTTGGGCGAAGGATCGATGGATAGTATGGAGTGACGTGCAGTAAATGCACATCGCTTTCATCACCTGGCCACATTCAATTCAAAGTACGAGATAGCCCAATAAGCATAACATTCACCAATAATCAATCCATGTAACCAATGCATATTCAATGTCAAACCATCGTGAGATCTGAGACGATATCCATTGCATAGTGCACCACCTAAGATATTTTACATGTTAACCCTTGCCATAACTTCATGCAATAATCCATATTAACAATGCTATATGCGCCTCCATTCAAACAGCATAACAGTTAGTACTAACACTTGTATTCCTTATTTCTTTTATTCGAAATTTTCATGTAATCCTTTTACATAGTTTCTTTCCTTTTTCTATAACTTTAGAACCTTTTTCATAGTTTTTTTTCTTTGTTTTGATCATGCTACCATTAAATTATCCCTTGCATAGATGTGGCTAAGTAATCAACATAAGAATTAGTAAAAAATATATAACATAGTAGCAGTAACAACATCATCCTCATACCCATAAAACATGTTCAATATCGCAAGTGATTACCAAAAGTGTTCCACAATAATGCATTATCCACTTATTATCATGCCAAATGAAACTAAGACTGCATCGTCAAAAATGTAGGACTATGTAGGAAACATCACAACAACATCAACACATGTGTAATATATCTATCCTTGCACCTCTAGTTTACAAGGGGGTCCCACCTACTAGTATTATATTATTAGCATAGTTAAATAATAGAGCTTTAGCAATACTTTGTGGGCGAATTTCATCGTTACGATTTTAATCATCAACAAACTGAAGACTCTGCTGGGAAATCTGTTTCGAACAGATTAAGAACTCAGAATGTTGGGTTTCGCAGACCAAGTAACATCATATCAAGAAGATATAAATCAAAATGATTATGCAACAGGGGGAAGTGAGCGGATTTAAGGGAAAAATGACCGGGAATTTGGGAATAACTCATGGAAAGTGCTAAGTTTGAGGGGGTTTATCCCTGTAAGCATAATCATTCAACTAAAAAAGAATGTTCTTGACTTCAAGGAGAAAAAAAATTTGAACTTTCTCTTTTGAGTCTTGAAATAGATGAAGAAAAGGAAAGAAAAAGAGGGATAAAACCAACTATATCATCAAACAACAGTGGAAGAAGATAACAATTTCAATGATGCTTTCAAGGGGAACATCATGAAAGCTATGTAACTTGATTGTTATTTATTAACAATACTCTGCAGAAGCATCATTGTGGAAAAACTGATCCAACATTTTATTTTGACGAGAAACAAAGTCAAAAAAAAATCAAGAAATGTCAGAGTAGAAATGAAACAGTAGAATTGAAATAAGCAGAAATGAAATGACAGAAATTGAAAAACAGAAATGTAAAAATAGAAATGAAAAACTACTAATATACAAAAAACATCCCAAACAACGTTAAACTCTTCAAGTTGGTTCCACGTAATGTTTTAAGTGGGAACCGTTAGTGCTGTAGGAAAACAATCGCTCATGTAAGTCCTTTAGAATGTAATAATTTGCACCCAGGACAAAAGTGATCTTAAAAGGACCCAGCCATAATTTTTGAAGCTTTGAATTCCTTCCTCTATTAGCATGAGTTGAATCCCACAACAATACCTTCTCATTGACTTTAAATTTGATAGCTTTGACACTCTTGTTGAAATATGTTGTAACAGTTTGATGTCTTTTCTTTATATTATCCAAGGCCAATGTCCTTTTCTCCTCTAAAGCCAAAAGTGCATTCATTCTTTGAGAAACACCATAAGAATTTAATTCTTCGACCTGTAGCATTAACCTTAAGGAGGAAAGTTCTAGCTCAGTAGGAAGAATGGCTTCTTGACCATAAACAAGCTGGAAAGGAGTGCAACCAGTTCTCACCTTGGTGGTAGTTCGATTTGCCCAAAGGGCATAAGTGAGGAGAGTGTGTCATTGACGAGTCTTATCTTCAATGAGCCTTTTGATAACTCTTACCAGATTCTTATTGGTAGACTCGGTCTGCCCATTACCTTGGGGATAATAAGATGATGAAGTAAAATTTTTAACCCCCAACTTAGCTAAAAATTGGGTCAGCTTAGCATAAATGAAAGCGGGACCATTGTCTGTAATAATTTCCAAAGGAAGACCAAATATTGAAAAAATGTTATTTTCAAGGAAAGAAATCACCTGCTCATCCTGCGAATGTTTAAGCAGGGCAACTTCAGTCCATTTCATAAAATAGTCTGTGGTTGTCAAGATAAAGACTTGTCCTACTGAAGACAGAGGATTAATAGGACCAATAAAGTCCAAACCCCATTTTGAAAAAGGAAAGTCTGGGAGGATAGGTTGTAAAGGCATAGAAGAAAGATGTTATTTCCCAGAAATTTTCTGGCACTTGTCAAAATATCTCGAAAAATCATAAGAATCACGAAAGATTGAAGGCCAATAGTATCCTTTCCTGATAATCTTAAAAGCAGTGGTTTACCAGAAAAGTGACCTACTACATGAATAATAGAATTTGAAGAACCATGAGTCTCTTGCAATAATTTATGTGCTTCCTCATTGTTTACACAACGAAGAAACATACCATCGCCATATCTTCTAAACAAGAAGTCTCCTATAATGACATATCTAGTAGATTCGAGACAGATCCTTCTTCTTTGATGAGTGTCTAAGTTATTTGGACACCTTTGATTTTTCAAATAGTAAACCAAATTTTTATACCAAGGATGTTCAGACACAGGAAGGATTTGATTGTTAATGTAAAACAATGTTGATAGAGATCTATCTTGTTCGTCGATTTCTTCACTAAGTTTAGTATGTTGAGCTAAATGACAGGCTAAGTCACATCCCTTGATGGTGTTAGAAGTCACGATAGTTAAATCATGCTCCTGGATCTTGTAAAGCCAATGTGCAAGCTTCTCTGAAAGATTAGTCTATGAGAGAAAAAAAATTAACATCGGGTAAAGGGACTTTTACCAACGTGTGCTTACCTAAGATGAAGTGGTGAAACTTTTCAATAGCTTTAACAAGAGCGAAAGCATGCTTTTCAATAAAAGAATATTTAAAGTCATCATCAGACAAGCTTTGACTCATGTAAGCCACTAGTTTTTCATTACCTTGGTCATCACATTGCATGAGGATATCAGAAACGACTTCCTCTGTGGCATTAGTATATATCATAAATTCTTTCTCAAAATCTGGTTTCGCCAAAACCGGTGCAGAATTGATTTCTTTCTTGATCCCTAAAAAATCATTTTCGACATCATATGTCCAAGAAAAGGAACGATCTTGCTTAAGAAGATTATGAATTGGCTTGACCATTACAACAAAATTAGGAACAAACCTACGGACAAAGTTAATAACACCCATAAAATCTTGAACCTCCTTCTTGGAAGTGGGAGCAGGCAGATTTAGGATAGCAGCAATCCTTTCAGGATCAATGCTTATTCTTGAATCGGAGACAATGTGTCCAAGGAGCTTGCCCTTGGTAACGCTAAAAATAGACTTAGAAGGATTCAGAGAAATTCCAAACTTCTTGCACCGCATGAGAACTCTTTTAAGATGATCAAAATGATCTGATCGATTTTTAGAATACAAGGTTAAGTCATTAAGATAAATCTGAATAATTTTAACAATCAAATCGTCAAAATATATTTGCATAGCTCTTTGAAAAGTGGCACCTGCATTAGATAAGACAAAAGGCATACGTTCATAAGCAAAAGTGCCCCAACGAGTAATAAAAGTGGTTTTATATTTATCTCCCCTTTTTACCTTGATTTGATTGTAACTAGAAAAACCGTCAAGTAAGGACATCATCTGTGACCCTACAACTTGCTGCAAAATCATTTCCATATTAGGGAGAGGAAAGTGATATTTTATACTAGGGCTATTCAATGTGTGAAAATCTACGCATAATCTGATCTGACCAGTTGTTTTCTGGACTGGAACCAAATTGGAAACATACTCAGAATACTTAACGGGGAAAATGATCCCAGCCTTCAAGAGTTTTTCCAACTCCTTTCGAATAGTTTCTTCTAGTGAAGGGTTAATGGGTCTTTGTTTTTTCCTAACTGGTTTTATGCCCTCCTTGACAGGAATGGCATGTTTTATAAGAGCAATATCAAAACCACGAATATCCTCATAAGACCAAGAAAAAACATCTTGAAATTCACCAAGCAACTTAGTGAACTTCATTTTTTCTTCATCAGAACATTGGGCACCTATTTTAACATTATTTGGAGACTTGGGTGTTCCAATTTTCAAGGAAATGGTTTCACCCACTTTCCTTGTCAACTCCTCTTCTTTATGTTTTTTTTTTTTTTGCCTATATCACTCGATGAAAATGAACTTTCTAGAGGAGTCAAACCTTTAGGAATTTTGTTATCTTCCATTGATATAATTTCCTTAGGATTATAAGGTTCATTTTGAATGAAATCACAGATGCTCTCATCACTAGGGAAGACCTGCCATGACTCTATGTTGTCAGGGATGTGCGGACAATACAGAGATTGAAAAGTACAATCAGGGCTTTGTGGCAGAATTTGTCGAGTAGAAGAGGCTGCAAAAATAGCTAACATGTCATCCATTGAGTTCAATTCCCTTTTAACATGAGTGATTTTGAAATATAGTAAGTTCGAGATAAGTGCCCAAACAGTTTGGGTGTAACGTTTCATTAACTTGTTGCTAGGAGAGTATATCTTACGTACAAGGTTTACAACAAGTTTGGAATCCCCAAAAACTGTAAGGTGACCACAACCCAGATTATAGGAATTTTGAATGCCTAGTAGTAATTATTCAAATTTAGTGACATTGTTTGTGCAAGCAAACTCTAACCTGTAAGAAAAGTTATGAATCTTACCCATGGGAGAGTAAAAGATAATACCATCTTTTTTTCCTTCATTAGAGCATGAACCATCAAAGTGAATATGCCACATCCCATCCTCTAAGTCAATTTGTTCCAAGGTAGTGTTGTCCTCATCTGCCAGGATGGAATACACTCCTAGGTCCTCCTCGATATAATTCACATTCGGTTGTGGGACGCTTTCTATGTAAGGTGAAATTCTTCCCTCTCTTAGGACTATGATGTTTTTACCATTCTAAGGAATAGATAAGTGTGTCTCATTGAGTGAGAGGTGTTGGATTACTGAGAGGGGGGGTGAATCAGTAATAACGTAATTTTAATCCTTTTTCTTCAAATGTTATATCAATGTAGAATTATTATCCAATAATGAGCAATAATAAATAAGCAATGAACAAATGAACAATCATACACATAC
>ML782019.1:651841-672165 GCA_009831015.1 Picea engelmannii | reverse complement strand
TCATATTTACATCAAACACTATTGGGTCCATTACCCAAAACTTTGTGCTACGGGTCTTTCTTCAAGGGTTGACATCAATGACAACCAACCTTAATCAACAAGAGGTATCCACCTATCAAATCTTTCCAATCTCTTCCTAAGATGATCGATTAATTACTCACTGGCATATCTATTACTTGAATATTAAGGGTTTTCTTTATTTCAAGATGCGCGCACAAAACCAAGGTCACGTCCTTGATTTCACCTATGGTTGTTTGTTGTAAACTATTATAATAGAGCATGCTTATGGCATTTTCATTTGTACAAGACAAGCCTATCTCTTCCATAATAATTTTTGACATTACACTTGGGCCCGAACTGTCGTCAATGAGACAACAATGGGCAATTTTATCCATAATATTTACAGAGATATAAAACGGGGTTTTTTTTTACAGGATGTCTAAATTTATGTACACCTATTTTATTTACAGACGAATCCTCTTCATATACCTCTTCATAGAGGTTGGTTACAATGGAAGATTTTCCTTCCATGAAATTTTTTAGATGCTTCTGTTGTTCAGGGACGACAACCATGTCCAAGAGGGTAGCATCTTCTTTGATGTTAGACAACTGATTTAGAATGTTGTATTTGGAAGAGGAAAGAGGGGAGGTAGTTCCTTGAATGTCAGGAGTCTTAGGAACTTGAACAGTAGCAGCTGGTGAAGATGAGCTTGGGCTATAAGAAGTGTGAGGAGGATCATATTTTCCTTTTGGAGCATAGGATTTATTCATGGTATTTGTGATCATGACATCCTCTGACTTTGCAAAGTCTAGGACAACAATAGTAGTTCTAGGTCTCTTACCAAATATTTTATCTATGGCACTCTTCTTTACTTCACATGTACTTTCCTCATGGTTTTCCTCGCAAAAGTTAGACCAACTACGAGGCATGATAGCTTTAGGCTGAAAATTGTTTTCGTTATGATTTAGAAAGGGGGGTGCAGAAGAAGATGAATCTCAAGGAGTAAGAGAGGGGACATTTCTGTTCCGCTCATATGCTATCATTTGATTATTCATGTCTTATACAAGTTGTAAGAGAGAGGACATGTCTGTCTATTTAATTGAGTCTCCCCTAAGAAGACTTGTTCTTTCAAGTTGTTCTCCATACTCTAAACAAGTGTGGAGAGTGGAACCAAGGTTATCAGTGGCCTTTTCCTCAAGCCTATGATGGTAGGGGGAAGGTAATGCATTATAGTAATGCATGAAAGAGGCTTGGTTCTAAGGGAAAATGAGTTCAGGGATTTGGTTGTATAATTTAGTGAAACGCAAGTTGAAGGACTTGATAGTCTCACCATCCTTATAAGTGATGTTATTGTACTCCCATAACTGCTCGACCGGGCTTTTGGATTTCCCATAGGTATATTTGAACCAATAGACTAACTCCTCCCAAGTAGACAAATATTAGGAGGGAGGTCAAAGAAATAGACCATAGCCTTCCCTTCAATGGAATTCACAAATAAGCGCATACAAGTGTCGTTTTCAATGGCTCCTATGTTGTGGAAGACATTAGAAAATGCCACCAAGTGTTCATTCATAGTGACAATGTTATTCCTTGAAAACTTAGGGAGATGCTCTTTGAATTTAGGAAGTGGATGAGTAGTGGGTGCTAGGTTAAGAGGGGAGGAAACATGCCACGGGGTAGTTGTAGCATCCTCTTCAAACTGAAAAAACCCATACTTTCTAATGACTTTGGTGGGTTTTGCAGTAGATTGGGCAGGGACTTGGTGACTATATAAGCTAACAATCACTGACGAGGATTAAGTTTGAGATGAAGAAGCACCTCCACTGCCACCAGAGCCACCACTAGATGCCATATTGTGAACGATAGGTAAGGGAGAGAAATACGAACTAGTTGAATCAGACAAAGTTCTCCTTAGAGTACTTTGTTGGGTTGACAAAACAACGTTCCTTCTTCCTATTTCATAAATAGGATTAATTTCTGGTGATAACCCTCTTCTTCTCCTAGAGATACGAGGGTCTAAGAACATGAAAAGAAGATCAAAACTGTAGGAAAAAGAAAGCTATGCTTGATTCCTAGGTTGTCTTTTCCTAGCTTCCCAACGTTCTTAGATACTTATGTATTGTTCAATTGTTTCCCATGAGCGATTAAGATTAACTTGGGCATTAGCGGTATCTAAAGTGGTATTAAACAAGTTTAAAGCAATGTTGGTCTAATCTTGAAGATCGGGCTCAATATTGATATGCCTTGCAACATGTATAGTCATGAAGAAAATAAATAGTCAAAGGATCTGTTAGCGATAAAAAAAATGCACTGGCATTTTTTAAAGAATGATGCCTAATATTGTAAGGAATATTTGACTAGCTTTCTGGGATCCAAATGAAGATTTGAAAGCACCATTGGAAAGCTTAGGATTTGTAGATGTCGTTCGACTATTTAAGCATGCAAAACGGACTCTCCATGACTGAGAAATTTGATTTTGAAAAAATATGTGCTTTCACCAGCACAGAAGGCGGAATTATAACTAGTTAGCTGGTGAAAGCTCCGCCTTTCACCAGCTAAGGAGAGGATTTTCGGGTAAATTAGCTGGTGAAATCCTGTCACGGCCAGAATAGCCGAATTTTTTCATCGGGATTTTTTGGGTTTGAATGGTTTGAAATCTTCTTCAATAAGCTAGTTATGAATTATCAAATCAAAATCTGAAGGCCATTCTTGGAGATGAAAGTCAAAAGGGAATCTTTTGACTAGATTTGGTCATTTTCAAGGGCAAAATGATAGAGATCAAATGACACATCACCCAATTCGAATTTTATCTTTGGAGGACCAAATCAAACAACCTTGGGAGGATAAAACTGCACTTCATCAGCAATCTACTATTTTTATAGATCATTAAATAGGACCTTTCGTATTTTGTTTTGATTTTCCATTCTAGATCCATTTTTATAGGATCTCATCCTACACTTGTTGTATCTAATTTGATTTGACTATTTTTAGTAAATATGATCCATCTTTCAAGGATCTAGATTTCATCTTGTAAGGCTATAAAGCCAAAGACATTTGGAGTACTAAGGGGTTCAATTCTAGATGCACAAATTACATTCTTTGTAATAGACTTTCATGATAATACAGTGGACAGTTTTCTCTCTTTATTGATGTCAGATTCCTCTCTTCTTCTATACTGTCATTCAAGTTGTCTTAATTGTCGTCTCATTGTTTAGTTCACAATTTGAATGTTAGTTTCTTTCATTGTTTATTAAACCCATCCCTTGGCATTCAGTTTATAAACATTCGTTTCTTCACCCATTTTTAAGCTATTTATCTGATTATCAGTCCTTGAGAGCACTACCTTATTTGATTATTGTTAGTAGTCTGGATACATTGTTGTATTTCATTTATCCCATTGATCCATTCATTACTTAAGCATAAATCCATTCATTTTATAAGTTACCAAGCATCCTTAGCCTACAACCCTAAGGAGTATCTTGGAGTGATAACAAATTGGCGTTGTTGCTAGGGAACGGAGAATGAAGCAAGCTTCCCTGGGAGACGACATAGTTTCAGCTTTTGATGATAGACAAAGGCTGAGAATTATATTGGTTGTAAGCATCTATCTGGCGACTCCACGTTCAAAGACTCCACTGGGGAGGATCCTGTTGATAAAAGATGAAGAGGCTCAAATCAAAATCCAGGTATCAGTTCATTGGTTTGCTTCATGAGTTGTTGTTGTTCTTTATTACCTCTTTCATTCTTTTCCCTTCGCGTGTAAAGAGAATTATTTTCTGTTTTGTATATTCAGAAAATCATCATCCTTCTTGTATATATTCGTCTTTAGAAGAGGAAATCCTATAGCCCTGCATTGTAGATGTAGAATCGGTGACTTTACCTCAGCCCATTCACAAAGATGACCACTGTATTTCTTTTCCTTCAGAATCTGATAAGCCATGTGACCTTGAAAAGATAGAAGTTGTTTCAAACCTTGTCCAGATCTCATCCCCTCTTGTCATAATTTCTGAACCTTGTCATGAACTCGTTAACTCTCATGATCAGCCCACAGCTTTTCAAGTTAAGATCTGGATGAAGATGTTCAAGCCTTTAAATCTGCCCCTTCTTCTTCATCCTTATCCTGATGACGGTTATGAATATGTCCCTTGGTTTTCTGGAGAGAATCAAGCTTCAGCTGAGAGACATGTGGAATCCTTTTTGGATTTCGTTGATCATTTTCAGCTTGCTCATGAAGATGTGATCATGAGATTTTTCTCAAAGTCTCTGATCAAAGATGTTGTTGCATGGTTTAAAATTCTGAGAGCTAATTCAATTGGCTCTTGGACTGAATTCTCTAATGTTTTCCTGAAGTATTAGGGCAAGTACAAATCTTTAGATTCATACCTTGCTGATTTCTATGCTTTGAAACGAGAGAAGGATGAAGCCCTACCTGTTTTCAACAGAAGGTTCTACCGTGTTTATCATGACATGCCTTTGGAGGTCAGGCCTACAGAGACAGTTGCCATGATATATTATGTCATGGGTCTTCATTCATATCTTTTCCTTCTTCTGCTAGAACGGGAGTCTTCATCCCTGACCCAGTTGTTTGAAGATGCTCAAGAAGTCAAGGAAAACATTCATCTTTCCTGAAGGATCCGAGATCGAGATTTCTTTGAAAATTTGCAATTTCATGAGCAAGAAGAATGTTAGTATACTTCAGATTCTAAGCAAGAGAGTTATGAGCTTGAAACAGTTTTGTAACAACAACAAGCATATGGGTTTATTTCATATTCAGGTCAGGGATTTTTAATATTCGCTGAGTCCTCCAGAGATAGTTTCGGATCTGCAGCAAATGCTAAGGGCATCCATCAACTTTCAGTTTTGCGGACAAAGGGGAATTGTAGCAGAAATAATGATCAAAGAGATGATTAGAGATGTATGCACGTCATGGTTACTAATAGCTATCAAGATCAGATTGCCTCCTTTGAAAGATTAAAAAATGATGAGCAGATTTTTATATCAACATATGACAGCTTTGAATCTACAACAGATCCTAAGGGTATCTCTTAGTTTCAAAATTTGCAGCAACGGGAAGTTCGCAGTAGATATCAAGAAGAAGGCGAGGAATTGAACAGTCCAGAGCAGAAGTCTATCATATATGTTTCTCCAACAGATCTCGAGCAGCCTGCATTCAACAATGAGATTAGTAAAGGTAGTTTTCAACACCTTTTCAATTTACAGTTGGATCAGCAGTCCAAAGAGGTATTGCTTTATGAATTTGATGACCCTTTTGATGACTATTTGGAGTCTATGAGTAGCATAGATGTTAAAAAAATTCTGTCAGAAGAAGATTGTCTTTATCATTTGTTCAAACTTCTTTTYTGCATGATATCTCTTCCATTATTGTTCGGGTCAAGATCAAGGATTTTAATAGTAAATTAGTTTATGATATGGTTGCATTGGAAATTCTATCTTACTTGATAAATCTGCCTCAAAGTGTTAGTGTAGGAATAGGCAAAAGAAAATAAGCTCCCCATACGAGCAGTTAGATCCTTTCAATTATTAGTTGTTGAATAAACAGACAGTCTACAGGCAGGTTTCAATTTTTCAGGCTACAGGGTCAGCAGGACGGAATAGTTCATTGTGACTATCTTCATTGGATTGAAATACTATGTCATGATATCATTACACCATATTTCACATGAGATTCCAAGTTGCAGTTTGTGGCTAGCTCATGAATACTTGAGATTATACATGGCAACATAAAATGTTTATTTCTGTGCTATTTGACCAAGATAGAACTTTCACCAACGCAGAAGGTGAAATTATAACCAGTTAGCTGGTGAAAAGCAGAACTTTCACCAGCTAACTAGCAGATCGTAAGGTGAATTAGCTGGTGAAACCTGAAACAGGGTTGAACGCTACAAATTTTGCACAGATCCAATTTTTCTTAATCCGAATGCCATGAGAAGGGTTCCTAACGATAGATGATAATTAATGGCATTATTATCAAGTTTCATTTCTAATTTTGAAGGTGTCTAGCAAGGCAGAAAGATTGAATTGGTTACCTGTTTTTTGGCAAAAAAATGTTGTCTTTCTACTAATAGTGGAAAACTCGATTCTTCACACAGCCTATGGAGATCTACTACAACTGTCGAAGATTTTGAAGACCAGGAAGATTTTTTTTTATAAGAGCATGGGTCTTTTGATGAAAATTCTTGTGGCACACCTTCGCCTCCTTCAGAATAAGGGGCTTCAATTGGTGTTGTTGTTGTGGCTTCAGTAGCGGTTCCACCTCATGGAAAGAAGATTGTGACATTTGCATTAGCATGGGACAGTCCGGAAGTCAGATTTCCTAGTGGAAAATCATATAAAAGACGTTATACCAAATTTTATGAATCAGATGGGCATTTGCCTTGTATATGAGAGGATGAGCTTTTGATTTTTCCATAACCTATGTCTTTCGGTAGAAGTTGATGAGTCTTACAGCTTCAATGCGTTGGAATCTTATAGCTCGTCAAATTTAGAACATCAATCATGCATCCGAGACAAGTGGCAATAAATACACAGGTGGAAATCAAAGTTAAATGAATTCCAGATTTCAAGGAGTTTTATCAGGCAGTCAAAAGCATGTGGTAGTTAATCAACAGATAAAGATCATATCCAGATTTAAAGGGAGATTCGACATCAACAAACTCATTCATTCGATAGCCTTTACAACTACTTTTGTTTTAGTTTATGTCTTAGGATTCGAATGAATCTCCTTTCCAATAAGCTAGGACATTTTTTTTTGTTATTTAAAACAAGTCAATGATGCAATTTCCCCAGCAAAGGAAAGTCCAGTGCCAGATCTTTCATAGCTTTTTGCTGATGTGTATGTAAAATGGTTTGGGACCGAAGCATTTGGTCCAGATAGGAAGGAGCTAAAAGGTTCATTGCCTTGATTTAATTCCATGCTTGGATCGAAACCTTATTTATCATCTCGAGCTCAAATTAAATTTGGGGGTCATGAAGCATTATGAAAGACACTGTCCATTTGAATTGCTCACTATTGCAGGTGTAGAATTGATTGGCTTTAGAGGGATGGTATATTGCTGCTAGATTTGTACAGGTTGTTGAAGCCAAGGGGCTATTTTTCCTACTCTTCGCCTGAAGCATATATGAAAGATGAGGAAGATCTTCAGATATGGAACGCCATGAATGACCTTTTCAAATGCATGTGCTAGAAGATTGCATCAAAGAGAGATTATATCTGTGCATTTGAGATGCTTGCACGTTGCTGGTGCGTTTTACGTGTTTCTATCAGTGTGGGAGAATAAATTAAACAAGGTAGATCTTTCACCAGCGCACAGGGAAATTTTACAACCAGTTAGTTGGTGAAAGGCTACGCTTTCACCAACTAACTAGTGAATCATAAGGCAAGTTAGCTGGTGAAAGCACAAAAATCATTTTTGAAAGCTAAGGATGGCGTAGATACATTAGTGGGAAGTGAAATATCTCATTCTCTTGCAAATTTAGAGGTCATGGCCAAGCCTAGTTCCTTGGTTGAAAACATTGAATTTTGTGGACTTGCGACTGATGGTCATCATATTGTGAAATTTCCAACTGGAAAAGGTATGGAAGAGAAAAGTGAAATGGTTGTGCATTTTAGTAATGCTTCAAGTGGTAAAAACTCAGATAAATCACATACATAAATAGGAAATGATAAATTATAAAGGCTGAATGACTCCATGCCCAAATACTAAAGGCACTAGGTCTACTAGGTTCTTGGAGACCTCACAGGGAGGTATCCATCCCAGCTGGAGCTAGATGTTAGCGATAAAAAATGCACTAGCATTTTTGAAAGAATGATGCCTAATCTTATAAGGAATATTTGACTAGCTTTCCAGGCTCCAAATTCAGATTTGAAAGCACCATTGGAAAGCTTAGGATTTGTAGATGTCGATCAACTATTTAATCATGCAAAATGAACTCTCCATGACTGAGAAATTTGATTTTGAAAAAATTTGCGCTTTCACCAGCGTAGAAGGCAGAATTATAACTAGTTAGTTGGTGAAAGCTCTGCCTTTCACTAGCTAAGGAGAGGATTTTTGGGTAAATTAGTTGGTGAAAGCCTGTCACGGCCAGAATAGCCGAATTTTTGCCCAGATCGGGATTTTTTGGGTTTGAATGGTTTGAAATCTTCTTCAATAAGCTAGTTATGAATTATCAAATCAAAATCTGAAGGCCATTCTTGGAGATGAAAGTCAAAATGGAATCTTTGGACTAGATTTGGTCATTTTCAAGGGAAAAATGATAGGGATCAAATGACACATAACCCAATTCAAATTTTATCTTTGGAGGACCAAATCAAACAGCCTTGGGAGGCTAAAACTGCACTTCATCGACAATCTACTATTTTTAGAGATCATTAAATAGGACCTTTCCTATTTTGTTTTGATTTTCCATTCTAGATCCATTTTTATAGGATCTCATCCTACACTTGTTGTATCTGTTTTGATTTGACTATTTTTAGTAAATCTGATCCATCTTTCAAGGATCTATATTTCATCTTGTAAGGCTATAAATCCAAAGACATTTGGAGTACTAAGGGGTTCAATTCTGGATGCACAAATTACATTCTTTGTAATAGACTTTCATGATAATACAGTGGACAGTTTTCTCTCTTTATTGATGTCAGATTCCTCTCTTCTTCTATACTATCATTCAATTTGTCTTAACTGTCATATGACTATCATCTCATTGTTTAGTTCATAATTTGAATGTTAGTTGCTTTCATTGTTTATTAAACCCATCCCTTAGCATCCGGTTTATAAACATTGGTTTCTTCACCCATTTTTAAGCTATTTATCTGATTATCAGTCCTTGAGAGCACTGCCTTATTTGATTATTGTTAGTAGTCTGGATACATTGTTGTATTTCAGTTATCCCATTGATCCATTCATTACTTAAGCATAAATCCATTCATTTTATAAGTTACCAAGCATCCTTAGCCTACAACGCTAAGGAGTTTCTTGGAGTGATTACAGGATCAATATCAGAAATGTAAATATATTCAATGATAATCAAGCATAAAAACAACCAGAGAGATATAAAAGCTCTCCCCAATATGGTCGCCAAATAAATGTTGAGGAAAAGGTATGAAATTATCTTACTCAAGAATTCTCAGATCTTGCTTAGCTAAGGCAAGATAGAAGAGAATATCACCCTATGTTTATAGCCTCAAAAATTGTTTCCCAATCCACAAGTATTAGTTACAAGGGCTTAGGATGATTTTTTAGAATAAACGATTGTTGTAAAATTCAACATTTTTATACAATTTTCTGAATATAACAGATGAAAAAGTAAATGTGGAGACAAAAGCAAAAATACCAATTCACATATTAACACAAATGAGACAGAATAGAAATTGCTTATTTCATTCCAAGAAATCAAAATAATCGTTCTCTTTACAAAAATCCCTGAGGGAGTTTGGACCAAAGTCAAACTTATATATTTCCGATGAAAACCATACAAAAGGACTCTGACAGAAAGTAAAAAATTGAACTTTAAAAGATGGATCAACTTGCCACATATTGCTTCCCACTCTACTTTTCACAATATCCTTTATCAGTCGTGAAATTTAATTCATAAACAAACAAGTCTACACGGACTATCAAAGATAGATCAACACCTCTGAAAACAAGTGTATGAATGATGTAATTCAACTTTGAATCTTGTTGTCTACAATAGGACCCTACTGTCATAAAAGAGAATTAGGCTTTTAATGAATTGAAGAATGAATGAAAACTAAACTATCTCAATAAAACTCAAGAGAAAACCTTAGTATGGTTTCTCCTTCTATTCTCCTCTTGTTATTCCTTCTCATTTTGCTTTTATGCATCCCAAATTAGTTGAAGTAGTTCAACTACCTCTTTTAGTTCTTCCTTCAACTAACTCAACTAACTTTTAGTTAGGGGAAGAACTAATATAATAATAATAATAAGGGTCTTTTAATAAATAATAACTAGTAGGTGGGACCCCTTGTGACTCCCTTTAGTTTCTTAACAAAAATAAACATAACTAGTCAATCAATCAAACACATCCCTCCTTGTGACTCCCATAATCATTCTCATAATTTTGAAAATTAAATATCAATGATATTTTAAATCATATCCAAACATATAATATCCAAAATATCAAAAAATAGTATGTCGTCCAAAAACTTTAGCAATCCACTGTTCTCAACAAAACAATAATAAAATATACTCAAAAACCATATTTTCCATTTTAGGAGGCAATTTTCCCTTTGTTGTTGCTATCTCCTTTTGACTTTCCTGAATTAGCCTTAGGTTGTGTGGAGCCTTGAGGCTTGATCTCACTGATGACATGAGAACAATCATCTCTCAGGTGCATGCAGGATGAAAGAGATTTGGTTGAATCACTTGAGGGAGAGGAGGGGTCAACGACAACTTTTCCTTTGTCATGCATGTGGTGGGATTCGATTTTGAGTCTTTTTCTTGCGTGGGAGGATTGTATAGGTGAGTGTGTAGGGGAAATATGGACATTTGGGTTAACAGGTGGAGGAAGAGAAGGTAGAGACAAATTTGGCCAGCCACAATGTTGGGATATTGTTGGGTGAACAATATCCTACCATCTGTCGTTCTCGAGAACTTCAGGTTGCAATGAAACGTGAGGGGGAACAGGGATACCAGGGACATGTTGGGGTTGGAAGGGATGCCTCTCTGGTCTAGGTTTGACTACCCCTTGTCCAATCCAATTGAAAAATCCATCTTGGAAGAGTTCTTATAACTCTTGATGATATGCATCAAAATGTATCAAGAATCTTGGCCTTATACACCCTCTGTTCCAATTCCCTCTTCCCCTATTATTTCGGCCATGGCTTCCTCTGTTGAAGAAGCTCATCCTGTATGCATTGTTTATTAGCAAATATCTTCTTAAACAAACCATACATTACATCTCTTAATATGAAACAAAGTTTCTCTCAACAACCACATCAGACCCATGCAATCCAATCCATAAAATTCATTTAATAATTGTCAATCAGCAGGGGGTGAATAAGGGTTCTAGGATATTTGAGGGGGTTGTATTGAGAGGAAAAGTGAGGAAATGAAAGGTATTAATAACATGATTACTACTCAACAATTCATTAAACAATCAATTGTGCAAAAATAACAAAATCATATCAGTTGTGATCCATCTCTGTCATATTTCTTAATCATTGTAATACAAAATTTTAATTTAATTTTAAGAACAGGGCGTGCAAAATGAATATGGGATCATGAGGGGGTTGTATTGAGAGAAAAAGTGAGAAAATGATAGGGAATTTAATGGATATTGTTCATAAAATAAATTAAATACGCAACAATCACAACTCTGTTCAAAATCAATCCAAAAAGCACCAACATTCAATGTTCCTCAATTGTATACAAAACTGCTTGTTGTTTCCATAATTATATTTCCAAAAATTCCTTAATTTATAACAGTTTGTGCAATCATAAATTATAAAAACTTTTTCCATTCAACAATATTGTTTAATAAAACGCTAATCCCTTCTTCCTTTTTCTTAAAATTAATCAAAACATGTACAACAATATGCTCAAAAAATATCCCTAATAACCTGTAATGCACCACGATAAACAATCAACATCCATTGTTTACCAATCAACAATCGAGCCCAATTAAAATGTACACACGTGTCTTCTAAAAAAATGCGGACATACTTAAAACCATGCTCAATCATACACAAGACTTCAATTAATCAATCGACAAAATCTTGAACAACAACAGTCAACCCAACATAAACCTCGAGCTTGATATCTATGGGTATAACTTCTTTTTTAAACAATTTATAGTCTGCACGATGTTTCCACTATATCCAATCATATATGAGTGAACAAAACTCAATTTACACATAGGCATCATTTTTTCACCTTGTTAGAACCCTAATCAGGCTTAGTAAAAATCATACAGGAATCATCTTATGGAATCAAGACCACGCTGGATAAAACACAGTGAGCGAAACCATAATGAATAGGAAGATAGTCCTCGACTATATGCAACTATTTGTTTCCATTCTTATCTGTTCAAACAATTTTATCATATAAAGACCAGACAGAGACTCGACAAGAGAGCATGTGTCTTAAATACTTCCATAACCATTTAACTGATAACCAATACTTGACAACCCCAAAAGGTGACCGAGGAGAGAAAAGACAAGTTAGAGTCTAAATCGGGCTCTGTCAAAATCAAATGCAGGGAGGCAACAAGAGCCCATTCATATTTTTAAACAAAACACAGAGAGTTGACAGTATTCCAAGAATTATATCTATTTCACCATTGATTTACAACCACTGGCCAAAAAACAATTTTGAAACGAAAAAAAATGAGCCACACAATCCCTTGACTTATTACTCCAAGCCTTAGACGAAACCAATAGTTAACACCCGAGGAGAGTAAAGACATGCAGAGTAAAATAACCCAGTGCACACAAGTGCATCTAACACTTGCAGAGAAGAGACGAGGGTTAAATTAACAGTGGTGGGTATTTAAACACAGCGATATAATGTCTCTTTCCAATCACCTGGGGGTTAATAACTTTTGACAACCATTGACAGTGATCCCACATACATCATTATAGCGAAAATTATAGGGGTGGTGTATGGAACCCTTTGCATATGATATTCATTAAACACAAGCCTGTATTAACATTCAGGCGAGCAAGATTGGACAATTTGGAAAGATTTCGGTGAAAATACAGTCGGGAATGAGCTATAAGAGCAGTTTCGGATCCGATAAAACAACACACCATTGTTAGAATTTTTCTCTACAACTGGGTAAGGATTAACTCAACGACTAAGAGGAAATGAGTTAACAGACGGTGATACATAGAACAAAAACCATCAATCATCAACTCAAAGCCATATTGCACCATTGTTACATATTATTCCACAGAGACCCATCATAAAACTATACTGACTGAGAAAACAACCAACACACAACTTAATAATACACATTCCTTTTCTTGCAATTTCCAACATTTTAGAGTCATCGCAGAGAAATATAACGCCATATTTACACACAGTCGAAATTCTCAAGAACACACAGAATCCAAGCATCATTGAGCCATAATTTGGCTCATACAATAGAGAATACATCATGGATGGAGAGAAAATAATCATACCTATGGGAAAAACGCTTAAATGGCTAGTTGGTCGATCTTTCCCTTCCAAAAACCTAAAAATGCAGAGCTTCACAACTAACAAAGCGAAATTGCAACAATGGAACAATGATAGGGTGACGGGCGATAGGGAATGTATGGAGTGACATGCAGTAAATGCACGTCACTTCCATCACCTGGCCCCATTCAATTCGAAGTACGAGACAACCCAATAAGCATAACATTCACCAATAATCAAACCATATAACCCATGCATATTCAATGCCAAACCATCGTGAGATCTAAGATGATATCCATTGCATAGTGCACCACCCAAGATAGTTTACATGTTAAACCTTGCCATAAATCCATGCAATAATCCATACTAACAATGCTATATGCGCCTCCATTCAAATCTAATGAAATTCGCATAGTCCATTAACCAAACAAATAGCATAATAGTTAGGACTAACACTTGTATTCCTTAGTTATTTTATTCAAAATTTGCATGTAATCCTTTTACATAGTTTCTTTCCTTTTGCTATAACTTTAGAACCTTTTTCAAAGTTTTTTTTCTTTGTTTTGATCATGCTACCATTAAATTATCCCTTGCATATATGTGGCTAATTAATCAACATAAGAATTATTAATAAAGCTATAACATAGCAGTTGTAACAACATCATCCTCATACCCATAGAACTTGTTCAATGTCGCAAGTGATTACCAAAATTGTTCCACAATAATGCATTATTCAGTTATTATCATGCCAAATGAAAGTAAGACTACATCGTCAAAAATGTAGGACTGTGTAGGTAACATCACAACAATAGCAACACATGTGTAATATATCTATCCTTGCACCTCTAGTATATAAGGGGGTCCCACCTACTAGTATTATATTATTAGCATAGTTAAATAATAGTGCTTTAGAAATACTTTGCGGATGGATTTCATCATTACAATTTTAGTCGTCAACACCCCCTTATCTGCCACGTAGTCCCTCAGGTTGTCCACCTCCTTCCAGGGCTCTAATGCATCTGGCAAAGAATCTCCATGATGGGACTCTCAAGATTCGTAGTTGTGTGAAAAACTTAACGCATGCCAATCCATCTCAGATATGCAGGCATTAATTCATGACTGGAATACACCAACAATCATTACATCCAACAAAACCATGGCTCCTCTCCAACAATTCACTTTCCTTTCCAAATCCAAAAACATGAATGAGGAATGATGAGTGGGTGAAAGAATGAATGGAGAGAGAACAGATTGAAAGGTATGATCAAATGAAAAATGAGCGAGTGAGTGAAGAAGAAGAAGAAGATGAACCCTCAAACAACCCACAATATGGTTTTATATATTTACTTGCAAATCAAGAACCACATGGCCTCCCCTAAGAAGCTCATGTAACCACTCCTCTCCATTAAAACAATTATGGGTAAATAAAATATAAAATAATACTTAACCCCCTCAAGCCCCCTCTCTTGTGGAATCATAGCCCCCTATAACTCGTCCTTGTCTTCCTAGCAGCTAGTGATGTATTTATTATTAATAATGATCAAAACATTACATTTCCTAATCACACTGGCCTCTTTTAATTGTTTGGGCACTCTGTCCTTTCATAAATTAACAAAATACATTATTTAATATGGGGCTCAAAACTAGGGTATTACATTCCTCTCCCCCTTATTTTGGCAGTGTCCTCGATGCATATACAAAACAAAAATAAAAATTTCAAAATTTATTGAAAAAGTTCTGGGTACTCTTTCTGCATGGCATCTTCATTCTCCCATGTAGAATCTTCAGGACCGTAGCAGTTCCACTGGAAGTTTATTAACTCAATAACTTGATTTCAGAGCATTTTGACTTTTCTGTCCAATATTCGCATTGGCGGGACCTGAAAGTCTCCCTCTGTCTCTACCTGAATCATATGCCAATCAATAACATCGTAGGATCATGTACATTTTTTTAGCAAAGAGACATGAAATACATTATTCACATTCGTGGAAGTAGGAAATGCAAACATGTATGCAACTGGCCCTATTTTGTCCAATATCTCAAATGGACCATAGAATCTAGCTGTTAGCTTTGTACAACTACCCAACTTCAAAGATCTCCTCTTGGGATTCACTTTTAAAAGCACATGCTCCCCCACATTAAATTCAATAGTTGTCATGTTCTTATTTGTATAAATTTTCTATCTATCTTGAGTTGCCTTTATATTCTGCTTACTTATAACCATCTGGTCTTCCATATCCTTGAGCAATTCTGGCCCAATTACCACTCTATCTGCTAGGTTGTCCCAACTCACTGGAGTATCGCATTTCCTACCATACAAATCTTCAAATGGGATCATTTTCAATGAAGCTTGATACCCATTATTATAGGAAAACTCAACAAAAGGACCTCTCACAAAAAACCAAAACTGAACTCTAAAAATTGGATCATCTTGCCATTGATTGCTGCCCACTGGACCCTGCACAATAGCCTTTGTCAGTCATGAAAACTAATTCGCAAACAGACAAGTCTACACAGACTATCAAAGATAGATCAACACCTCTGAAAAACAAATGTCTGAATGATGTAATTCAACCCTGAATGTTGTTGTCTACAATAAGACCCTTCTATCATAAAAGAGAATTAGGTTTGTGATAAATTAAGGAATGACTGAAAACTGAACTATCTCAACATAAACTCAAAGAGAAAACCTTAGTATGCTTATTCTTCTATCCTTCCTCTTGTTCCTCCCTTTCTTTTTTCCTTTAAGCAAATTAGAATTGGTTGAAGTAGTTGAACCACCTCATTAGTTAAGTTAACTAAGAACTCAACCAAATTTTTAGTTAAAGGGAGAAAAGTAATAAGTCATAATAAGGGTTTTAAATAAATAATAACTATTAGGTGGGACCCCTTGTAACTCCCATTAGCTCTTAACAAGTATAACATAACTAGTCAATTAAGCAAGAACAACTCTCCCTGTGACTCCCATCATCACATGCACATTTGACAATTTGTCTCATTTATATTTGACATTGTTTTCAAAAAGGCATTACTCATATATCCAAAAATAAAACATGTTGTCCAAAAATTCATGAAGTCAAATGTCATCAACAATAGATAAAATAAAAAAAAAACTGAAAAGCCATATTTCCCACTCTAAGATGCAATCTTTCCTTGATTATTTTTGTCACCTTTTGATTTTCTTGAATTTGTCTTTGGATGTGTTGATCCTTTAGGCCTAATTTAGTTGATCACGTGAGAACAATCATCCCTCAAATGCATCCGGGAAGACACAAATTTATCAGAGCCATTAGAGAGTGAGGAAGGGGCAGCAGTGGATTTTCCTTTGTCAAGGGCATGGTGGGCCTCGATTTTCAACCTTTTGATAGCATGAGAGGATTGTACTGGTGAGTGGACAGGTGCAACTTGGACAATCGAGTTAATAGTTGGGCGAGCAGGTAAGGACAAATTGGGCCAGCCACGATGTTGGGAGACTGTCGAGTGGACAATCTCTTTCCATTTGTCATTTTTGGGAACCTCGGGTTGCAATGAGACATGAGGGGGCATAGGAATACCAAGCCCTTGTGGAGCCTGGAAAGGAGGCCTTTCAGGCCTAGGTTGTGTTGGCAAATCTTTAACAGATAATGCATTCTTGTATACTTGTCATTGATGGCAAGTACAAAAATGAAGATGGCATGAGTTTACAGCAATGAACATGGCATGAGTACAGAAAGTATGTAATAGATGGACATTATGAGAAGATGAGAAGACACTGCAGAGAAGATTCGAGATTCGAATAAGCTCAGAAGAGATATTGCAAAGTATGTAATAGATGGACATTATGAGAAGACGTTGCAGAGAAGATTCGAGATTCGAATAATCTTAGAAGAGATAGTGCAGAGGATTGTTGGCAGATCTTCGATGGCAATATTAGAGTAAGCGGAACAAAGTAAGATCGGGAGGAGAAGTAGCATTTCTGATCGTTGGATCTCATTTACAAATCCCGATTTACTCGCAGCCGTCAGATCAAGGTGTGATCTGGACCGTCGACTCCATTTTGGAGTTTCGCGACTCGTGACTTGGAGAGGCAAGAAATATGACCATTGAAATCACGATATGCGAAATCATGATTTAATCGTAGCCATCAGATCAAGGTGTGATCTGGACCGTCGACTCCATTTCAGAGTTTCGCGACTCGCGACTTGAAGAAGCAAGAAATATGACCATTGAAATCGCAATATGCGAAATCGTGATTTAATTGCAGCCGTCAAATCAAGGTGTGATCTGGACCGTCGACTCCATTTTGGAGTTTCGCGACTCGCAACCTGGAGAGGCAAGAAATATGACCATTGAAATCGCGATATGCGAAATCGCAATTTAATCACAACCGTAGATTCATCAAGATCGTGGACCGTTGATTTAAGCTTCATTTCAGAGTTTCGCCTATCGTAACTTGGAGTGACAAGGACTTCCATCGAAGGAATCGTGAGATGCGAATTCACGATGAGATCTGGACCATAGATTCATCACAATCGTGGACCGTTGATCTAAGCTTCATTTTGGAGTTTCACCTATCGCAACTTGGACTGACAAGGACTTCCATCGAAGGAATCACGAGATGTGAATTCACGATGAGATCTGGACTGTATATTCATCGAGATCGTGGACCGTTGATCTCAGCTCCATCTTGGGGTTTCAGGGATCATGACTTGGAGAGTCGAGATGCCTCATATCCAAACTCACAAAATGCGAATTTGTGAAAGCACTTTATGCATAAGCGCTTGGTCATAGCCGAGGTCATATAAAGGAAGGATCCAGTGCAGAAAAACTCTATTTCGGAGTTTCGGAACTCGTGACATGGAGACTCAAGATGTCTCATCGCAGAATCTCTAAATTGTGAAAGTGAGAAACGGGTAAATAACACAAGAACCCATCAGAGTAAATCCAACGATGCAGGTGAATCTAAGCATAATCAAAGGGCTATTGTTGCACATCACAGTGTAACTGCCAGAAACCACTGATGGTTTCTGCCAGAGGACTCGAAGACACTTCGGGGTGATTGATAGAGGAGATGAAGAGTCTCTGGGAATCTTCAAGAGGGATGAAGATGCTCATGGAGGTGATTGACAGCTAGATGAGCATTGAAGCTTGTAACTGGAATAGAGAAGGTGAGCTCAACTGTCACAGAGAAGACGAAGAGTCTCAACTGCCAGAGATGCTGAGGAATCTCAGCATAACATATAGTGACGTTGAACGAATGGAAAAATGGCCAGAGAAGCTGAAGATTCATGATGATGATCAGACAGAGCACTCGAGTTGTGGAGGATATCAGCACGGTGTGAGTATGCAGAGGCATTGTGCGCATTTCATGCACAAGGTGCACAAAAGATATAAATACACAGTACAGAGAACAGATGGTGTTTTTGTTGTTGTTGGGATTGCTGTGGATGTTGTTGAAGGCGATTCATGGATGAAGAAGGATCAGAGTGCAGCAGCTGAAAAGAACAGAAGAAGAACTATGCAACGAATGGACATGGCGCACAGAGCATAAAAGCAGAAGAATAGAATGGGCAGCGGATGCACGCTGGAAGACAGCGAGGAATTCTGAGTAGCAAAATCTTGCAGAACAGTGATGAGACTGGTAAGCTGTTATTGAACACTATATGACTGTAATAGGATTCAGTATTTCATATTCATAATCAAGGGTGGTTGGGAGGTTCTAGGGAGGATTGGCGTCCTTAGAGGTTCAAGTGGGGGCTTGAACACAGGGAGTTGGTGCTTCCTTCTAGTTGGTGCTAGAGAAACCAGGGAGTTGGTGCTTCCTTCTAGTTGGAGCTAGAGAAACTAGGGAGTTGGTGCTTCCTTCTAGTGGGTGCTAGATAAAAATAGAGAGTTGGTGCTCTTAGCAAGTTGCAACTTGCAAAATAGAGGTTGTAGCCTCACAATGAGTTGGTGCTCAAATGTATGATAATGTAAATAATGTAAATAATACTTATCATATAAAGAAGAAGAGGTTTTTACCCTGTATGGGTTTCCTTGGGAAATATCTGTCTCTGTGTTTCTCATATATGTGACTGATGTTGAATGTGCCATTGTTCATTTCCCTACATTATTGTGATCATCATTGAGTGCCTTGTAAATATTTTAAAAGAAGCATAATTGTTTAAGCACGGTGACAACTGATTCACCCCCCCTCTCAGTTGTTCAACAATTGGTATCATAGCCAACCCCTTTTATCTAAGGGTAGATCCTAGAGCTTAAACATGTCAAGCCATGAAGGAAATTCAACCAATAAGGCCCCTCTGTTCAATAGAAAAAACTTTGCCTTCTGGAAAGTTAGAATGAGAACCTACATAATGTCATTAGGTGCAGATGTCTGGGATGTGGTAGATACTGGTTATGTAAAGCCAGTTGTGCTAGCTAATAAGGATGATAAACTAGAATTTAGCTTCAACGCTAAGGCTATGAATTCTATCTTGAGTGGGCTTGCAGAAGCAGAATTCRTAAAAGTTATGCACCTAGGAACTGCCAAAGAAATGTGGTACAAACTCATTAGTAGCTATGAGGGTAATGAAAAAGTAAAGGATGCAAAGCTTCAAACCTACAGAATACAGTTTGAACAGCTGAAGATGAAGGAAGATGAAAATGTTGGAAAATACTTTCTAAGAGTAGAAGAAATGGTAAATGCAATGAAGGCACTTGGTGAAACAATTAATGAACCTTCTTTAGTTCAGAAAATCTTGAGATCTCTCCCAGATAGGTTCAAATCGAAGGTCTCTACTATAGAAGAACTTAATGATCTAAAAAACTTGGGGTTTGATCAACTGCTAGGAACATTGACTGCATATGAAATGAGAATAGTTAAAGATAAACCTACTTCCAGAGAAGCATCATTTAAGGCAGACAAGAATGAGGATTCTGAGCCCGATGAAATTGAAGCAAAATTTGTGAAGAGACTGAAGAAGGGATTAGGCAAATACAAAGGTAAACTGCCTTTTAAATGTTTCAACTGTGATAAGATAGGTCATTTTGCAAATAAATGTACCCACAAAGGAAAGGATCAGACATGTGATGATGAGGAGAAGTACAAACACAGAAATTTCTTTAAAGAGAAAAACTTTAAGAAGAAAAGTCTATGCGTAAACAATGATGATGATCCTTCAGATGATGAAGAAAATGACTCCTCT
>ML782019.1:630535-643566 GCA_009831015.1 Picea engelmannii | reverse complement strand
GAGGAAACTACCAGCTGAAGATTCCACTTGGGAAGATGAGTCTTTTATACAGAAGCATCCAGAGTTACTCAAGCGTTGCGGACAACACTTGTCTCAAGGGGAGGGGCATGTTAAGCCCTAATATTGGCTCATTACCACTTTATCTTATGCTTCCTTCTAGTTGGAGCTAGAGAAACTAGGGAGTTGGTGCTTCCTTCTAGTGGGTGCTAGAGAAAAACAGAGAGTTGGTGCTGTCGGCAAGTTGCAGCTTGCAAAACAGAGGTTGTAGCCTCACAATGAGTGGGTGCTCAAATGTATGATAATGTAAAGAATGTAAATAATACTTATCATATAAAGAAGAAGAGGTTTTTACCCTGTATGGGTTTCCTTGGGAAATATCTGTCTCTGTGTTTCTCATATATGTGACTAATGCTGAATGTGCCATTGTTCATTTCCCTACATTATTGTGATCATCATTGAGTGCCTTGTAAATATTTTAAAAGAAGCATAATTGTTTAAGCACGGTGACAACTGATTCACCCCCCCTCTCAGTTGTTCAACAGGTTGGACCATTCCTTGCCCAATCCAATTGAAACATCCAGCCTAAAACAACTGGCCTAGCTCTTGTGAGTCAGCATCAAAGTGTATGGAGAACCTTGGCCTTCTTGGGCCTCTGTTCCAATTACCTCTCCCTCGGTTGCCTCTGCCATGGCTACCTTGGCTGAAAAAACTCATTTTTGCATGCATGATGGATTAGAAAATAGTCTTTTAAACAAACATACATGATAACTCTTTAAAAATATGAAATAGATTTTGGCTCAACAACATATCAGGCTCATGCAATCCAATCCATAAAAAATGTTTAACTATCGTCAATGAGTAGGGGATGAACAAAAGGTCCTGGGATATGCAAGGGGTTTGTATTAAGAGAAAAAATGATAAAATGAGGGGGAAAGAAACAAGGTTATTGCTCAAATACCACAACAATCATCTGTAATGCAACCTAAAAATAACACCACTCTAATCCAATGACTTTAAATTGTTCCAATACAAACAATTTATTGACTTTAATTAACTTTAGAACAAGTAGTGAAAAATGAATGTGTGAAGGCGAGGGGGTTGTAATTAGTGGAAAGAAAAATAATGGTAGGGAAGGAGAGTGATTATTGTTCATAAAATTAATTCAGTGATCCATAAAACCGTTCTGCAAAATGAAACACACCAACCAAATGACCACTGAGACCCCAAACAATTACTGTGTATTGTCCAAAAAACTTTGCATATTTAACTTTCTCATTGTTGTAATCAAATATTTAACATAGTATCATAAAAATAGACAGTAAGCATTCCACAACAACCTGTAGGGGAGGTCTTCTCCTCTCATTAATATTTTCAACAATTCCCAAATGCATAACCAGTAAACTATCAAAATCAACCACTACCCATGAATCATTCCAATCATCAAATACAACTCAAATGCCATGCTCGGTATTTTTTTTTAATCATTTAAAAATTGAATTGCAACGAAGTTATATTGTCACAACACCAGTGCCTATCACTGTTAAAAATCATGGTATCCATTTAACATACATAGTGGACAGTCGACACCACAATTCATATCCAAATTGCAAGATCCCAACTTGCCATTTAAACACACAGACAACAATTACCATTTCACTCACGCTATGTTGTTGGATACACAAAACCATTGGACCAAATGCAAGTGTATTCCTGTGACTGTACAAATCCAATTTTATTTGACTCTGAACATTCAAAATGTTGGGTTATCCATCCAATACAGCGAGGCATCAACAACAAACCCAATTTTGCAAAACAATCGATCAAATTGAAATAAATCCAAGTTCAAAAACTCGTGACCTTCTCTAATGGCACAATCAATTACTATTGATAACAAACACAGTGGAAAACCATGCCATAATCACCACAATTGCAACATCACCATTGAACAATTCTAAAACACACAGTCATAGTATCATTAACTCAACCTATCGGGCCGAGCTACTAAGCCAATATAAAGAGGCAGCAACAATATTGCCGAAATTAATCAATATTGCAATCGATCCACACTGTGTAAAACTTGTGCCCCTCCTTGACGATGCAATCAAATAACTATACATATATATAGTGGATGGAAATTCCATAAACACCCTGATTACAATAATCATTTGGCCATTAAAACACACAGCTAAAGTAATCATTGATTCATGCTTATAGGAATGCCACTCATACCAATGCATCAAGCACGAAGCATCATTGTGCATTAATCAATTAAAAAACAATGTTGGGTTATCAATTCAATAAACACAAGGACAACGACTGTGTATTTGATTTAACAACTCATTCCAATTAACCAGTTGAACTTATCCACCCAATTATAATAGCAATTGCAGTAACTAGGTACCAAAACCAACATCATTGTCATATAATCAATGGGGTGAGCCAGTAATCCACTCTGTCGACAACACACCACCAATCAATAACTACCAACAGTACACCCGACACACCATAACAGTCTCCTCTATCAACACTCAGACTTGAGGAAGCAAGGGTTTTCTCTGTGGACCAACACAGGGAGGCTAGAGTCGACTCTTATTGATTGTGAAAACCTTTGAGACCAGCAGTGCACACACAGGAAATACCATAATTGACTTCGTGGACAGGGTGACAAATCCCATGACAGGAGAAGCTATGAATAGAAGAGCAAGGCTTCATTTAGGCCTTGTAACGATACTTAGCACACGCAGGGTATAACCCTTGTGGCTCTCCAAGCCAACCAACTAACAACGTTGATATGAAGGAGAGCCGAGAAGAAGCAATATAACCTACTGCATGACCAATAGTAGCATGAACAACCCAATGCCCAAGTAAATAATGCACAGTGAGACCAAACATTTCAAACCCATAAAATCCAAGACTGGGTATGGTGATACAAAAATGTGAAGACAACTTGCTACTAAGACCAAACGAAACCCTCCAGCTAAACTAGCAAGGATGACAGGGAGCCTTTATGGCCGCTAACACTCATGATGACCAAATATACTGTAACTTCATACATTATCGCAGAGAAAGCCACCAACGATTCATTCCAGAAAAAATCATAATTTTACACAGTTTCCATACTTAAGGAAAAACACAAACCCATACATCTGAGCCAATATCCATTCCATAACCAGAGAAACTCATGGATGGCAAAAAAAATACATACATGTAATCAAAACACCTTAAAATGCGAGTTGGCCGAGCGGTTCCTCTTTGCTTGAAAGTTGGAGCCTAACCACAAAAACACATTTTGAACAATATCCTAACTAGGGTGGCGGATGATGTAAGGAGTAAGGGTGATGTGCAGTAAATGAACGTCGCCTCCATCCCCAGTCCATTAATTCCTTAGTACATGCCAGCAAGCTTCCATTAACTTAATTAATTAAACCATGTATCAAAACCATCAACCATTAAAACCAATAGCACGACCCATATCCACTTATTCCATAACATAATTATAATGCATATCAACTATATAACTCAATAAATTGCATAGTTATTAACTTAGTATCTAAGATAACAAGAATCCATTAAATTTTGATGCATATAGTGTAGTATATTTGCATGGTTAGATTCATTCCCTTTGCATTTGTTATATTGCTTTTGCCTTTTTCCAATTGCTCCTTGTGTCTTGTTACTAACATGTATATTGTGCAGGTGTCCCAAGAATAAATAGCAATGGTATCAATGAATAACGTAGGCGTTGTAACATAAAATTAGAGCTTAGAACATAGCATGCCTTATTCATCAATTACTTGTCACACATAGAACCAACACATAGTAATCCCAATCCATCACCAATAAAAACAAGATCTCATCAACCAGGTAAGCACTGTCGAACAGTAGCACGACATCAAATAAGAACCAGATTTGATCTCCATTCTACAAGGGGGTCCCACCTACTAGTATTATTTAGCTTTTATAATAATAAGCTTTAGCAACACTTTGCGGGCAAAAATTTGTTGTGATTTTAATCGTCAACAAACTGGTGACTCCATAGGGAAATTTGTTTTCAACATATTTAGAAATCAGAACTCATGGTTTTGTAAACCAAGAACAACAAATCAAGGAGATATAACCATGAATATTATGCAACAAGGATAAGTGAGCAGATTTAATGGAAAAATGACCAGGAATTTGGGAATAACTCATGAAAAGTGTTAAGTATGAGGGTTTTTACCACTGTATGCATAATCATTCAACCGAAACCTGCTCTTAACTTCAAGGAGAAAAAAAAATTAGACTTGCTCTTAAAAATCTCAATGGATGAAGAAATGGCAAGAAGAAGTGGGAGCTAACCAATTTTTTATACGACAGCAGTGGAAATATATAACAATTTCAAGGGTGCCTTCATAGGAAACATCGTAACAACTGTTTAAGATTGGTTGTTATTGACTAACAATGCTTTGCAGGAGTGTCACTGTGGAAGAATTGGTCCAACACCCTATTTTGACCAAATTAACTAAAAGATGATAGGAAGAAAAATCATGAAAAAAGTAAATTGCAGAAATTAAAACAACAACAATAAAAGAAAAAAAATGGAAAAAGCAACAAGAAAAGTTTTAACACATAAAGCAGAAGTCAAACTACTGTAAAGAAGAAAAGAGAAGCACAAAAATGAAAGCAAAGCTATCCTACTAGTATACAGAAAATCCAATCAACACTAGAACTTTTCACGTTAGTCCCTCACAATATTTCAAGCGAGAACTGTTAGTGTTGTAGGAAAACCATTGCTTCTGTAAATCCTTTAAAATGTAAGAGTTAGTGTCCAAGACAAAAGCAATTTTGAAAGGACACAGGAAAAATACTTGGAACTCTGATGTAATTATTAGCCCTTTGACGCACGCCATTAGATCATCAAGATAGAGACGGATACTGACCAATTCATCGAAAGTTGTGTGTATAGGTATTTTGAAAGTGGTACTTGCATCAAGTAAGACAGAAAGCAGGCATTTGTAAGAAATGGTACCCAAATTAGTGATAGAGTAGTTTGATTAGAATCTGCCCCTTTTACCTTGATTTTCTTGCAACCCAAAAAAATGTCAAGTAAGGGCCTTAACTGGGAATCTACAACCTGTTGTAGAACCATTTACATACTGAGAGGATAAAAAGGATCTCTCATAATAGCTTGACTGAAAGTGAGGAAATTAACATAGGTTCTCAGATGATTAGTGGTCTTCAAAGCAGGTACCCAATTGGAAACCCATTCAAGGTGGACTGAAAAAATAATCCCAGTCCTTAAGAAATTTTCCAACTCCCTTTGAAGGGTTGCCTTAGATGCAGAGTTAATAGGCCTTTGTTCTTGCATAGCTGGTTTCATGCCTTCCTTGATGGGGATAGCATTTTGAAAAAGACCAGGATCAAAACCATGAATATCCTTATACGGCCAAGAAAAAACCTCTTGAAATCCACCAAGTAGCTTGGCAATCTTCATTTCTTCTTTATTAGAACATTGGGTACTTATGTTAACGTTCCTTGAAGATTCGAGTGCCCCAATGTTCAAGGGGATGGTTTCACCCACCCTCCTTCATAACTCCTCTTCTTTCTATTTTTCTGTATTGCCTACATCAATTGATGAAAATGAACTCTCAAGAGGAGTCAAGCCCTCGGGAATCTTATTGTTTTCTATAGATATAATATCCTCGGGATTGAGAGGTCCATCTCGAATGAAGGCATAAATTCTCTCATCGTTAGGGAGGGCATGCCAAGATTCTACATTGTTAGGGATATATGGACAATATAGATATTGAAAAGAACAATTAGGCATGTGAGGCAAGAGTTGTTGATTAGGAGAAGCCGCAAAGGCAGCTAACCGATCAGCCATTGAATTCAACTCCCTCTTAACATGAGTGATGTTGAAAGATAAAAGTTTTGAGATAAGCACCCAAACAGTTTGGGTGTATCGTTCCATCAGCTTGTTGCTAGGAGAGCATATCTTACATATCAAATTCACAACAAGTTCAGAATATCCAAAAACTGAAAGGTGACTACAACCAAGATTACGAGCGTTTTCAATGCCTAATAATAAAGCTTCAAATTCAGTGACATTGTTTGTATAGGCAAAATCTAAACTGTAAGAAAAATTATGAATTGTTTCTACAGGGGAAACCAAGATAATGTCAGCCCCATTACCTTCATTAGAGCGTGAACCATCAAAGTGCATGTGCCACATATCATCATCTAAATCAATTTGTTCCAAAGGAATATTATCCTACTGAGAAAAGATGGAATACACTCCTAGGTCCTCTTAGATATAGTTTACACTAGATTTTTAAACACTCTCTATGTAGGGTGAAATCCTTCCCTCTCTAAGGACTATAATGTTCTTACCATTCTGAGGCACGGATAAATGTGTCCCATCGAGTGAGAGGTACCCACCTATTAAGTATTTCCAATCTCTTCCTAAGATAATCAAGTAATTGCTTACAGGCATATCAACTACCTGAATGCTAAGGGTTTTCCTTATTTCAAGATGAGCGCATAAAACCAAGGTCACATCCTTAATATTGCCTATGGTTGTTTGTTGTAGACTATTATAGGAGAGCATGCTTCCGACGTTTTCATTTGTACAAGAAAAGCCTAGCTCTTTCATAATAATCTTCGACATCACACTTGGGCCCGAACCGCCATCAATGAGGCAAAATTGGGCAATCTTATCCATAATATTTACAGAAATATAAAAAGGGGGATATTTTATAGGATATATAAAGTATGTACACCTACTTTATTTACAAAGGAATCCTCTTCGTTTACCTCTTCAAAAATATTGGCTGCAATAGAAGCTTTTCCTTCCATGAATTGTTTTAGATGCATCTGTTTTTCAGGGACGACAACCATGTCTAGAAGGGTTGCATCTACTTTGATGTTATCCAACTGATTCAAGATATTGTATTTGGAAGAGGGTAGAGGGGGAGTAATTCCTTGACTCTCGGAAAATTTAGGAACCTGGACTGTAGCAGCGGGTGAGGATGAGCTCGGGCTAGAAGAACTGCGTGGAGGATCAAATTTGACCTTGGGAGCATAGGCTTTGTTCCTAGTGTTGATTACCATGACGTCTTCTGGCTTTGAAAAATCTAGGACAATGATATTAGCTTCTGGTCTCTTACCAAAGATCTTGTCTCTAACAATCTTCTTTACCTCACATGTGGTTTCCTCATGGTGTTCCTCGCAGAAGTTACACCAATTTCGAGGTAAGATAGCTTTAGGATGAAAATTACTTTCCACCGAACTTCTAAAGGGGGGTGTAGAAGAGGACGAAGCTCCAGGGGTGAGAGGGGAGACAATTCATTTCCGCTCATATGCTATCATACGATTGTTCATGTCTTATACTAGCTTTAAAAGAGAGGACATGTATGTCTGTCTAATCGACTCTCCCTGGGGAAGTCCAGTTCTTTCAAGTTGTTCTTCATACCCTAAACAAGCATGCAGTGTGGAACCGATATTATCAATGGATTTTTCCTTGATCCTATGATGGTAGGGGGAAGGTAATGCATTGTAGTAATGCATGAAAGAGGCTTGGTTCTGGGGGTGGATAAGTTCGAGGATTTGATTGTATAACTTGGTGAAACACAAGTTGAAAGACTTGATGGTCTCACCATCCTTATAGGTGATGTTATTGTATTCCCTTAACTTCTCATTTGGGCTTTTAGATTTCCCATAAGTGGATCAGAACCAATAGATTAAATCCTCCCAAGTAGACATAATCTTAGGAGGAAGGTCAAAGAAACTGGCCGCAACCTTTCCTTCCAAGAAATTGACAAATAAGCACATGCAAGTATCATTGTCATTGGCCCCTATGTTATGACAAGCATTATAAAATGCCACCAGGTGTTCATTTGTAGTGACAGTGTTATTTCCCGAAAACCTAGGAAGATTCTCTTTAAATTTAGGAAGTGGACGAGTAGCAGGCGCTAGGTTAAGAGGAGAGGACACATGCCATGGTGTGGTTGTGGCATCTTCTTCGAACTGAAAAAGCCCATAATTTTTAATGAATTTGGTGGGATTTGTGGTAGATTGGATAGGGATATGGTGGTTATATAAGCTACCAATCATTGATGATGATGAAGACTGAGAATATGCAGCACTTCCAGTGCCACTAGAGCCACCACTATATTCCATCTTGTGGATGATAGATGAGGGAAAGAAAGACAAACTAGATGAATCAGACAAAGTTCTCCTTAGAGAACTTTGTTGGGAAGATAACACGACGTTCCTCCTCCCTATTTCAGCAATAAGATTGATTTTAGGTGACAAGCAAGTTCTCAGCAATAATGACATGAAACAAAAGGAAAAAACTGAAGAAACAAAAAGGTTACTGCTGATTTCTAGGTGTCTATCTTCCAAACGTTCTTGTGCACTAATATCTCGTTCAATTGCTGCCCAAGAATGGTTAAGTTCATCACGAGTGCTGGCAGTGTCTAAAATGGTGTTAAACAGGTTCAAAGCAATGTTGGTTTGGTCTTGGAGGTTGGGCTCAATATTGGGTTGCCTTTCAACATGCATAGTCATTAAGAAATAAAATAGTCAAAGAATCAATATCAAAAAAGATGTATCGATGAAAATCGATTATAAAAATTAACCAGAGAGATATTGAAGATCTCCCTAGTATGGTTGCCAAATAAATGTTGAGGAAAAGATATGAAATGATCTTACTCAAGCATTTTCAGATTTTTCTTGGCTAAAGCACAATAGATGAGAATTCCACCCTAGTTTTATAGCCATCAAAAATAAAATCCTAACTCACAAGTATCAATTACAAGTTCTTAGGCTAGTCTTTTTCACAAATAAAAGCTTGTTGGAAAATTCATTTTAATATTATTTTCTAAATATAATAGTTGTTGAAAACAAGTCTAAAGAAGAAGTAAGACACCAAGATGATAATTAAGACATATGAGACATAAAGAAATCCTTTATTTCATTCCAATTCACAAAAGAGTCATTTTCTTTACAAAATCTCATGCATAAATTTCGATCCAAAGTCAAACTTAGACATCCCCGATGGAACATACAAAAGGACCTCTGACATAAAACCAAAACTGAATTCTAAAATTTGGATTAGCTTGCCATAGATTGATGCCCACTCGACTCTGCACAATAGCCTTTGTCAGTCCTGAAAACTAATTCACAAATAGACAAGTCTACACAGACTATCAAAGATAGATCAACACATCTGAAAAACAAGTGTCTGAATGATGTAATTCAACCCTAAATGTTGTTGTCTACAATAAGACCATGCTATCATAAAACAGAATTAGGCTTGTGATAAATTAAGGAATGAATGAAAACTGAACTATCTCAACATAAACTCAAAGAGAAAACCTTGGTATGTTTCTTCTTCTATACTTCCTCTTGTTCCTCCATTTCTTTATGCCTTTAAGAAAATTAGAATTGGTTGAAGTAGTTGAACCACCTCATTAGTTAAGTTAACTAAGAACTCAACCAACTTTTTAGTTAAAGGGGGGAAAGTAATAAGTCATAATAAGGGTTTTAAATAAATAATAACTAGTAGGTGAGACCCCTTGTAACTCCCATTAGCTCTTAACTATTATAACATAACTAGTCAATTAAGCAAGAACAACTCTCCTTGTGACTCCCATCATCACATGCACATTTGACAATTTGTCTCATTTATATTTGACATTGTTTTCAAAAATGCATTACTCATATATCCAAAAATAAAACATGTTGTCCAAAAATTCCTGAAGTCAATTATCATCAACAATAGATAAAATAAAATAAAATTCAAAAGCCATATTTCCCACTCTGAGATGCAATCTTTCCTTGATTTTTGTTGTCACCCTTTGATTTTCCTGAATTTTCCTTTGGATGCATTGAGCCTTTAGGCCTAATCTCGTTGATCATGTGAGAACAATCATCCCTCAAATGCATCCGGGAAGAAACAAATTTATCAGAGCCATTGGAGGGTGAGGAAGGGGCAGAAGTGGCTTTTCCTTTGTCAAGGGCATGGTGGGCCTTTCTTTTCAACCTTTTTCTAGCATGAGAGGATTGGACTGGTGAGTGGACAGGTGCAACTTGGACAATCAGGTTAATAGGCGAGGGAGCAGGTAAGGACAAATTGGGCCAGCCGCGATGTTGGGAGACTATCAGGTGGACAATCTCTTTCCATTGGTCATTTTTTGGGAACCTCGGGTTGTAATGAGACATGAGTGGGCACGAGAATACCAAGGGATTGTGGAGCTTGGAAAGGAGGCCTTTCAGGCATAGGTTGGACCATTCCTTTCCCAATCCAATTGAAAAATCCAGCCTGAAACAACTGGCCTAGCTCTTGTGAATCAACATCAAAGTGTATGGAGAATGTTTCCCTTCTTGGGCCTCTATTCCAATTACCTCTCCCTTGGTTGCCTCTGCCATGGCTACCTCAGCTGAAAAAACTCATTCTTGCATGCATGATGGATTAGAAAATAGTCTTTTAAACAACCATACATGATAAATCTTTAAAAATCTGAAATAGATTGTGGCTCAACAACATATCAGGATCATGCAATCCAATCCATAAAAATTGTTTAATTTTTTTCAAAGAGAAGGGAGTGAACAAAAGGTCCTGGGATATGTGAGGGGTTTGTATTAAGCGAAAAAATGCTAAAATGAGGGGGAAAGAAACACGGTTACTTCTCAAAGACCACAACAATCAACTGTAATGCAACCCAAAAAGAACACCATTGTAATCCAATGAATTTAAACTGTTCCAATACAAATATTTTCTTGACTGTAATTAACTGTAGAACAGGGAGTGAAAAATGAATGTGGGAAGGTGAGGGGGTTGTAATTAGCGGAAATAAAAATAATGGTAGGGAAGGAGAGAAATTATTGTTCATAAATTAATTCAGTGATCCATAAAACCATTCTACAAAAGTAAACACACCAACCAAATGACCACAGAGACCCCAAACAATTACTGTGTATTGTCCAAACAACTCTGCATATTTAACTTGCTCACTGTTGTAATCAAATATTTAACATTGTATCATCAAAATAAATAGTGTGCATTCCACAATAGCCTATAGGGGAGCTCTGCTCCTCTCATTAATATTTTCAACAATTCCCAAATGCATAACCAGTAAACTATTTCCACTATGTTCAGCATCAAAATCAACCACTGCCCATGAATCATTCCAATCATCAAATACAACTCAAATGTCATGCTCGATTTCATTGATTAATCATTTAAAAATTGAATTGCAACGAATTTATATTGTCACAGCACCAGTTCCTATCACTGTTAAAAAGCATGGTATCCATTTAACGTACATAGTGGACAGTTGACACCACAATTCATACCCAAATTGCAAGATCCTGACTTTCCATTTAAACACATAGACAACAATCACCATTTCACTCATGCTATGTTGTGGGATACACAAAACCATTCGAACAAAACAAGTGTATTTCTGTGATTGTACAAATCCAATTTTATTTGAATCTAAACATTCAAAATGTTGGGTTATTCATCCAATACAATGAGGCATCAACAGCAGGCCCAATTTTTCAAAACAATCGATCAAATTGCAATAAATCCAAGTTCAAAAACCTGTGACCTTCTCCAATTGCGCAATCAATTAATATTGATAACAAACACAGTGGACAACCATGCCATAATCACCACGATTGCAACATTCCCATTGAACAATTCTAAAACACACAGTCATAGTATCATTAACTCAACCTATCGGGTTGAGCTACCGAGCCAATACAAAGAGGCAGCAACAATATTGCCCAAATTAATCAATATTGCAATTGATCCACGCTGTGTAAAACTTGTTCCCCTCCTTGATGACACAATCAAATAACCATACATATATATAGTGGATGGAAATGCCATAAACACCCTGATTGCAATAATCATTTGTCCATTAAAACACACATCTATAATAATCATTGATTCATGCTTATAGGAATGCCACTCATACCAATGCATCAAGCGTTAAGCATCATTGTGCATTAATCAATTAAAAAATAGTGATGGCTTATCAATTCAATAAACACAAGGACAATGACTATGTATTTGATTTAACAACTCATTCCAATCAACCAGCTGAACGTATCCACCCAATTATAATAACAATTGCAATAACTAGGTACCAAAACCAACACCACTGTCATATAATCAATGGGGTGAGCCAGTAATCCACTCTGTCGACAACACACCACCAATCCATAACTACCAATAGTACACCTAACAGGCCATAAAGGTCTCCTCTATCAACACTCGAACTTGAGGAATCAAGGGTTTTCTCTGTGGACCAACACAAGGAGGCTAGAGTTGACTCTTCTTGATGGTGAAAAACTCTGAGACCAATAATGCACACACAAGAAATACCATAATTGACTTTGTGGATAGGGTGAGAAATCCTGTGACAGGAGAAGCTATGAACAGAGGATCAAGGCTCCATTTAGGACTTGTAACAATACTTAGCACACACAGGGTATAACCCTCATGGCTCTCCAAGCCAACTAACTAACAACGATGATATGAAGCAGAGTCGAGAAGAAAAAATATAACCTACTACACAACCAATAGTAGCATGAACAACCCAATGCCCAAGTAAATAATGCACAGTGAGACTAGGCATTTCAAACCCATTAAACCCCATAAAAGCTAAGACTGGGTATGGTGATACGAAAACGTGAAGACTACCAGCCACTAATACCAAACGAAACCCTCCAACTAAACCAACAAGAATGACATAGAGCCTTTATGGATGCTAACACTCAGGAGGACCAAATACACTGTAAATTCAAACATTATCGTAGAGAAATCCACCAACGATACATTCCAGAAAAAATCACAATTTTACACAGTTTCCATACTTAAGGAAAAACACAAACCCATGTTGATACTGAGAGGGGGGTGAATCAGTATCAAGTACAATTTAGAAACCTTTTTCAACTTATACTTAAACCATTCAATTATATCCAATGAGCAATGAACAATAGTATAAGAGTTACACCAATACACCACAATACACCATGCA
>ML782019.1:612008-626056 GCA_009831015.1 Picea engelmannii | reverse complement strand
AAACAACATGATGTATACTATCCATTCATGGGTGTTGTATATGCATGTGCATTTTCCTTCATGTCCAAATACCTTTATCAATCTTGCGGTCCAAAACCCATGACTAGGGTTGACATCAATGACAACAATCAATCTTCCAAAAACCCATACATCCGAGCCAATATCCATTTCATAACCAGAGAAATTCATGGATGGAAAAAAAAAATAACATACTTGTAATCAAAACACCTTAAAACGCGAGTTGGTCGAGTGGTTCCTCTCTGCTTGAAAGTCAGAGCCTAACCATAGCAAAACAGTTTGAACAATAGCCTGACTAGGGTGGTGGCTGATGGAAGGAGTAAGGGTGATGTGCAGTAAATGCACGTCGCCTCCATCCCCAGTCTATTAATTCCTTAGTACACGCCAACATGCTTCCATTAACTCAATTAATTAAACCATGTATCAAAAGCATCAACCATTAAAACCAATAACGCGACCCATATCCACTTATGAAATAACATAATTATAATGCATATCAACTATATAACTCAATAAATCGCATATCTATTAACTTAGTAGCTAGGATAACAACAATCCATTAAACTTTGATGCATGTAGTGTAGTATATTTGCATGGTTAGATTCATTCCTTTTGCATTTGTTATATTGATTTTACCTTTTTCCAACTGCTCCTTATGTCTTGTTACTAACATGTTTGTTGTGCAGGTGTCCCAAGAAAAAATAGTAATGGTATGAATGAATAATGTAGGCTATTGTAACATAAATTGGATCTTAGAACATAACATGCCTTATTCATCATTCACTTTTCTCATATAGAACCAACACATAATAATCCCAATCCATCACCAATAAAAACAAGATCTCATCAACCAGGTAAGCAGTGTCGAACAGTAGCAAGAAATCAAATAAGAACCATAACTAATCTCCAATCTACAAGGGGGTCCCACCTACAAGTATTATTTAGCTTTTATAATAATAGGCTTTAACAACACTTTGTGGGCAAAACTTCGTTGTGATTTTAATCATCAACAACCACTTCCCATTTCTTCTCTGGAATTGGTAATGGTTGTAGAAAACTCGTTGGGTGCCTATGCCCAACCTTCACTCTCTGACATTACATACATCTAGAAATGTAATCAAAAACATATTTTTTCATTCATGGCCAAAAGAATTATCTTCTTACTGTTGCAATTGTTTTCTGGTAACCGAGATGTCTAACATATGGAACATTATGCATTTTTTTTAATACCAAAATCGTAAGTTCTCTGGAACTAGCAACATAAATTCTATGTTATGCATAAGTAATCCATCTTCCTTCATCTCATATTCTTTAATTTTCTGTTGTACATTTTCTTGTTGTAATATTTATTTTACCTGTACGTAATGTTGATCTGTAACAACATCATCTAAAATTCTACTCTTTAAATCTAATTGATGCATATTAATGGTTGTAGCATGCATGATATGTACTCTTCTACTAAGTGCATCGACAAATTTATTTTATTTTCCTTTGATATGCTTGATTTCAAAATCGTATTCACTCAAAAATTCTAGCCTTGTCATTTTCCTGGCATTCAAAGTTGGCTTTTCAAAAATATATTTTAGACCATTGTGGTATGTTCTTAATTAAAATGTCTTCTCCATGAGATAATGCCTCCACGTATTCAATGCGTGAACAATGGCAGAAAGTTCCAAGTCATGTGTGGCATAGTTCCTCTCATGTTCTTTAATCTTTCTGGACTCATAACCAATGACATGTCCATTTTGAGTGAGGACTTCACCAAGTGCTTTCTTGCATGCATATGTACATACCACAAAACTTTCATTTGGGTTAACAATCCTTAAAACAAGTGCACTAGTAAGTAATTCTTTCAACAAATTAAAGTCCTCTTCACACTCAGATGTCCATTCAAATTTAATTCCCTTCCTTTGCAAAGAAGTGATGGGATGAGAAATCTTAGAGAACCATGTTATAAATATTCTATAGTAACCAACAAACCCCATAAAAGATATGGATTCTGAAACATTCCTGGGTGTTGGCCATCCTATAATGGATTCAATCTTCCCTGGCTCCATCGTTATACCTTGTTTTGAAATAATGTGTCCCAAGTAATGGATCTGTTCTTGGTAAGAAGAACACATACTAAGCTTGGAATACAATCGGTGTTCCCTCAGCACTTGCAATACCAATCTTAGGTGATGTCCATCCTCTTCCTCTGACTTAGAATAGACAAGTATGTCATCCAGGAATACTATGAAAAAATTATTGATCCATGTGGATATCAGTGGTCACCCACCTTTTCCAACTGGCTCAAAACAGTTTTCTGGCAATTTTGGTAATTTACAATTTTTAGCAGTTTTTCAGGTCCTAAAACTTCTGGAGCCGTTTTGAGGCCCTAAATGATGTTTTTTGGGAAAGAGGGGAGCAACATGGAAGTTCTTTCGATGTTGCTCACAGAAAGTTGTATTCCTCGGATACATATTTCTAACAAGGTATTGAATGTGTCAAACGAAGATCGTATGCAAAAGTTATGACCCTGGGAAGTTGATGTACTGACTTACCCAAACGGAGCCCACATGACTTTTGGCGCTTCATATCCTAGGGTTAGGTTTTTGGATGTCTAGGGTTTTTAACATTCCTATTTATTGTAAAAAGGCCTTCAGAGCCTCATTGTAACCATGTTCTTGCGAATGAGCGCAGTCGTCACATCTCTTCTCAGAGATAAGTCGTCACCATTCCAACAAGCTTGTTTTCCGCTGCATTTTACAGTTTCAGCTTATTTCCTTATTGAATAGAAAACTAGTTTTACTGTATCTCTATTATTTTGGCATTAAGCACATGTTAATAATCTGTAGTCATTTCGTTCTGCTCATAAAAGTCGGATCACTTATCCAAATAATTTCTAAATATGTCATTCATTAAGCACATAAAGACAATTGGTGCATTGGACAGTCCAAATGGCACCACTACAAATTCATAATTCACATACTTGGTTCTAAAGGTTGTATTATTGATGTATTATTCCTTTATTCTTACCTAATGGTACCTTGATCTCAAGTCTATCTTTGAAAATATATTTCCCCCTCTTAGTTGATCAACGAGGTTATCAATTCTGGGTAGAGGGTACTTGTTTTCACAGTGGATTTATTCAGCTGTCAAAAGTCAATACACAGCCTCAAAGTTCCATCCTTCTTTTTGACAAATAGTATTGGTGCTCCCCAAGGTGAAACACTTGGATGTATGTACCATTTCTTCAAAAATTCTTCCAACTACATTTGTAATTCTTTTAATTCTGGTGTACTCGTTATGTAAGGTGTTTTTGATACCAGGGCATCTCCTGGCACTAAATTAATAGAGAAATATATCTCCCTCTTTGGTGGAAACCTGGTATTTCTTGGAATACATCTTCAAATTATTGTAGTACCAAAAATTCTTCAATGCTTGGCCCCTTTGTCTTTTCTGGCTCCTCCACATGGGCTGCACACAATTGAAATCCTTTTATGAAACATCTCTTTAGTTGTAAGGCTTAAATCTCCCTTATAGAGATGCATCTTGGAACTCCTTTCACAATGCTTTGGTTTCCTTCTTCATCAAGACATGTAAATGTCTTGTTATGACAATCTAGGACAACATGATGAGTGTCCAACCAATCCATTCCAATTATAATATCATAAGACCCCAATGGTGTAATATTTAGATCAGCATTAGTATTCACACCATTAGCACTTATGGAACAACCTATGACCATATCATGGATTCTCCTTCTGGTTCTAGTGGCTAGCTGAACCAAACTTGATTTTTCAAGATTACTTTTCTCCAAATGTAATCTATCCACTATTTTAGGATCAATTTAACAATGAATTGCTCCTAAATCAATTAAAATAGAAACAAGTTGATTAATGATCTTTCCTTCCACCTCGATCATATTAGATTGGTATTCTGCTTGTTGATCATCTAAGGATGCATATATTCTTCCCATGTCTTCTACTATTGTAGCTTCTTGGATGTTGTGCACGGTCTTCACTTTTTCCTTTCTATGAGTGATCCGGGATATTTTCATCGTGACTTATAAAGAATTGTATTAAATGAGCATAAATTAAAGTGCACCATTAAAGAAGGGAAAACTCAAAAATGAAGAGACATAAGCATCAGATATGAACACAAAAACTTGATAACGGAGTTCATCCCTGGTGGACTACGTCTCCGAGTCCTACTCTCAAATGGGTAGGCTCTTTCATTAAATCAGCAAAAGAATTTGGCAAATTACATAAATATACCTCATTCTAAAATCAAGCTATAGAAATAATGCACAGATCAGAAAACAGACATCATCACTGAATTCGTGGCATCAAATTACCCAAAAATGATTGTCTCCATGCCTCAATCCGGCTCTGGTACTCCCAGGCCCAAGAAGAATTTTGTCTCGGTTTTCGTTCCATCTGCAACCTGCAATAATGACAGACTCTACCTCGTAATTCATGCATGTAGTCGTACGACCACGCCTCTCCCCCTTCCAACAGGGTGGAACCTGGCTTAAATAGAAAAGTGGCGGACGGATTTACCAACGGGGTCATTGGCGAGTTGGTTATCGGCACTATAATTAAAACATTATAACTCCCGCTATGTTTGGAAACCAACCTCTAACTCTGGAGGATATGCTAGATATGGCGGGACCTCCTCTAGATTTGGCGGGGTCCGTTTATATGTATTTTTTTATTTTTCGGTCACAGGCCCTCCTTGAGCATTTCAAGGGTGCCACGTGTCGCCCATTAATTGGGCCACGTGGAATCCACTGATTGGTCCACCTGATCGCAAACATCAATCCCTACCAATCCATACATGACATGTGGCTCTTTCTGGGTGGTGCCACATGGCATCACCTGGGGGTGCCACATGGCATTTTTCTACTGGTCCACATGGACCCCTGAAAATCCTATTGGCGAGTGATACGTGGCAGACTCTGGTGCTGCCACATGGCATGCTGATGTCAACAACCATCATTCTGACATCATCCTACCATGTTAGCTGCTAACGTTATGTTGACGTCAGCAGTATGGGTGATGATGTGGCCCATGTTGACTTGACCTGTTTGACCACAACTTTGACCGTGAATATCTTTCAAACCATAACTCTGTTTGATGATATGTTTGCGTTGTTGGAAATATTGTGACACTCTCTTCACGATCATGCCATTTTCACTGAGTTTTGGGAAATTTGAATTTTTTCCCCTTCTCTATCTGTTGAAGCCATTATGAGCATTCTGAGTTGCCTCTGTGAGTTTTGAGTTGTTCTTATCCTTCTCTGGATCCTTTTTGGACCATGCCTTCCCACTGAGATATTTTTGGACCACTAAAATCTTTCATCAATCAATAGGTAAGTGAGGGAAGAGGCCCCTCACTTTGTCCTTCTCAATTCACTTTTCTTTGCTTGGATGTGTGCCTTTTAAGCCTACTCGAAGATAATCAACATCACCTCTGCGTGAAGTCCTCATCCTCCTATCCAAGATGATATATTCTTGTAGCTCATCCAAGTACTCAGGTGCAAACTCATCAACTGATGGTATTGAAACTTCCTCTTCTTGATCCATGATCATGGGAGGCTCAAAAAGTTTCAAGTTCTCAACGTTCACAACTGAGTAAATCTGCATATTAGGTGGAAGATCTAGACGAAAAACATTGGTACCACTTTTCTCCAATATAGTAAAGCGTCCATAATGAATAGGCTTGAGTTTATTGTCTTCACCCTTCAATCTCTCCTTGTTGATGTGAAGCCATACCCAGTCTCCAACCTAGAACTGATGATCAACCCTGTGCTTTTCATGCCGAGCTTTATATTGTACTTGAATTTTATCCAATTGTTCCATGACTTCCTGGTGTATCTACTGGATCCTTTGGATGAACTTACGGTCTCTGTCCTTTGTTCGTTCTTCATTTACATTGGCATTTCTCCCGTACATCAAGTCCAAAGGAACCTTTGGTAGGTATCCAAAACATGTCTCAAAAGGTGAACTCTGAGTGGATGAATGCAAAGCTCGGTTGTACACATGTTTTACATGGGTTATTTGTTCATCCCATAACTTGGGACGCTTTTTGTAGTAGCCTCGAAGAAAAAATACCATTGTTCGGTTTACCACCTTTGTCTATTCGTCGATCTATGGATGGAAAGCAATGCCCCTCTTCAATTTGGTGTCCATCATCCTCCACAAGATAGTCCAAAAGTCCCCAAGGAATCGAGTATCTCGATCTGAGACGATAGATGTGGGTAACCCAAAGTGAACCCAAACATGTTGAAAGAAGAGATTAGCAGTCTACTTAGCAGTGATTTTCTTTTTACATGGCATCAAGATACACATCTTGTTGAACCTATCCACTACAACATACAAATAATCATGACCCTCTTTGGTCATTGGTAAACCCCTTACAAAATCCACGAAGACACTTTCCCATGGATGGGATGGAATAGGAAGTGGTGAGTATAGCCCCAATTTTCTATTAGTGGGCTTACAAGTAGAACAAATCACACACCCCTTTACATATTTAGTTACAATTGCTTTCATTTGAGGCCAATAACAAAACCTCTGCAAATGAGCTATAGTTTTTCCTACCCCAAAATTCCCAAACAAAAGAGAAGTATGAGCTTCTTGTATTACATGGACTCGTTCACTTGTAGGAATACATAGCTTTCCAACATGGTAGAGTAATTTTCCCTACAGACAATAGTTCTATACCTGTACACCAAGGGTTAGCCTCACATATACTTCTTTAAAATCTTCATCGATGGCATATTTTTCTACATAGATATCATGCGATAAATAAGTATTCTTCAAAATAACAGAAGAAACAATAGGAGGTCTAGAAAGCATATCAACTACCTTGTTACTTGTACTGTTTTTGTACTTAATTACCAAATGAAATTGTTGTAGAAAACCCATCCTTCTGTAGTGTCGAGATTGTTGCAACTTGGTTTTTGTTTGGAGATACTGTAAGGGTTGGTGATATGTATATATGATTGTTTCCTTCCCTAACAAGTAGTGCTTCCATTTCTTTACGCTCTGGACTAGTGCATACAACTCTTTATCATATTTAGGATAGTTAACAACAGCATGGTTAAAAGTTTAAGAGTGATAACAGATAGGCTTACGATATTTCATAAATACTACGCCCATGGCGTATCCGCTGGCATCTGTCTCGATCTCAAAAGGCTGTTGAAGATTTGACAGTGTTAATACTAGTGCGGTACTGATCTTCTCCTTCAAAATATTGAAATCTTTTCGTTGTTTTCCTTCCCACTGAAAAGTGTTCTTCACACTGGTTAAGGCATGCAAAGGAGATACTATAAAGGAGAAGTTGGGAATGAATATCCTCCAATACTGGACTTCACCTAAGAAGCTTCAGACTTCGGTTACACTTTTTGGCTCAGGCCAATTTACAATTACATCAATTTTGGAAGGGTCAATTTTCAATTGTCCTCCTCCTACAATATGACCTAAGTACACAAGTGCAGTCTTGCCAAATTCACATTTAGACAATTTTACATACATCTTTTTCCTTTGCAAAGTATCCAATACTTGCTTTACATGCCTCACATGCTCATCCCAAGTCCCACTAAAAACAAGAGTTTCGTCTAAATATACAATCACAAAGTCATCTAGGAAAAGCCTGAATACATCATTCATCACACGCACGAAAGTTGTCAGAGCATTACAAAGCCAAAACGGAAGAACTAACCACTCAAACAATCCATGTTTGGTTTTAAAGGTAGTTTTCCATGCATCTTATTCTGTGACTTTGATTTGATTATATCCACTGCGCAAATCCAACTTAGTTAAATAAACAACATTCTTCAATTGATCGAGTAAATCATCTATGCGAGGAAGAGGGTATCGATTTTTCACAGTGATTTTATTTAAGACTCGGTAATCGACACACATTCACCATGTGCCATCTTTCTTTGGCACCATCATGATCAGAGAACCACAAGGAGATGAATTGGGCCTGATGACCCCTTGATCCAATAAGCCCTGTACCTTCTTCTTGATCTCTATCATATCCACAAATGGCATCCTGTACATGCCCACATTAGGAAGAGGAGAATCATGTTGAAGATGTATCTCATGTTGGATATCCCTCTTAGGAGGTAATCCATCTGGTTCCTGAAAAATATCATCATACTTAGAAACAATATCAAGTAATTCCTTTATATGAGATGGATCACGCCCTTGGAAAGCATCAGATGTCCCAACATCTTTCTCTCTAACGACCATGAGTACATATCTCTTATTAATGTTTATGAGTTTTTTCATTTTCCCTGCACTAACAAGTGTTGTATTTACGCTCATGTTGTGAGCCCTAACAATATATTCCACTCCCCCTTTAGTAAGGTGGTATTTGTTCTCATGACGAAAGAAGATTGTTTTTCTATCATAAAGATAAGGACTTCCCAACACTATGCCACATATATCTAGTGGTACAACATCCAAATCCACTTCATCAATCAAGTTTGAAGCAATAGAAAATATAATACTACATTGTTTGGTTACATTAAGTTTTTATTTATCAAATACCCAACCAAGAGGATAAGGCTTCAGATGTGGTTTCATTTCAAAACCCATCTTTTGGACAAGTGCTTCAGATATTAAGTTTACTTGGGAACCCGGATCGAATAATGTATCTATCTTAGTATGTTTAGATACAAATCTTATATGAAATAACTCATTCCTCTTACATTCATCAACATGAGATTCATCATTGGAACTTGAACTAGCATGAAGAGAATCTTTACCTTGTACTCCAACCACTGTGATCTTTACTTCATCTCGTAAATCAGAACCAAGATCTTGTTGCATTGTAGCAATAGTCTTTGTCTTCCCCTTTGCATTGAATTGTTTCGGTTTCTTTTCTGGATGTATTTTCCAACAGTATTCTTCATCGTGAACGCTCTTCTTGCAATGAGTACAATATGGGTTTTCTCCTTCTCTTGTCACTGTAGCGGTCTTCTTGTCCTTCCTTTTAAACTTCTTAAAAGTATTTTTTGGGAAATTGGAAGGTTTCTTTGTGGGATCTTCTTGAACACGTTTCCTCCTATTCTCAAGGTGAGTGGCTTGCAAACAAACTTCATCAAGACTAGTGGGGTTAAACAAGAGAAAAGTATGTCAAATATAACTGTGAAGTGTGCCAATATACTTCATTAAAGTTTCATAAGAATCCAAAGGAATGTTCAATGTAAGAGTTTTCTTCCTAAATTCTTCTGTGAAACTTTGTACAGTTTGTCCTTTACTTTTCCTTAAAGTTTGCCATTCCACCATTGGTTTATGTAAATACCCTAATGGATAAAATTGCTTCCTTATCGTTGATTTAAATTTCAACCATGAGGAAAGAAGCTTACCACACTTACTTATGTCCTGAAACTTGATCTCCCACCATACGAGAGCGGTGCCTTCCAACCGAAGAGAATCTAGTTGCACTTTAACTTCCTCTTCATCAATATGTTGGACAAGACAATACACTTCAACTTGTCGGGTCTAATTATCTAGATTTTCAAGATTAGCATCTCCATTAAACATAGGTAAAGAAAATTTTACGTCAATCTTTAATAATGGTTTCTTAAAAGAGGCTTTATGGATAGAATGATGAGAATGCTCAGAGGAAGAAGAACTATAACTTGAAGGTGAAGAAGGAGTCTCAGGAGGATCTCCTCCAGCCCCTTGGTTTATCGAAACATCATCATTTGTGTGTGCTTCCTTTTTCTTCCCTTTCTTCTTCATCCTCTTATTGTAATCTCCATACATTTGTTCAACCATTTCTGACATGAGATAAAAGACCATGTGAAATTTTTTCTCTTGTTCATCACGCTTGTCCTCTTCTACCATTTTCTTCCTTTTGGATACACAACCAACTTAGGGATTGAAATTCTTAAGAGTTCCTTCACCCTTCTTATGCTTGGCCATAGTAAGCATTCACACTCAACAATTCAAGTCAAAGATGAGTGCTTTTATACCAACATGATCCAAGATCTTTTCATCGTGACTTATAAAGAATTGTATTAAATGAGCATAAATTAAAGTGCGCCATTAAAGAAGGGAAAACTAAAAAATGAGGAGACATAAGCATCAAATCTGAAGAAAAAAAAGTTGATAATGGAGTTCGTCCCTGGTGGACTACGTCGTCGGGTCCTACTCTCAAATGGGTAGGATCTTTCATTAACTCAACAAAAGAATTTGGTAAATTACATAAATATGCCTCATTCTAAAATAAAGATGTAGAAATAATGCTCAGATCAGAAAACAGACATCACCACTGAATTCGTGGCATTGAATTACCCAAAAATGACTGTCTCCACGCCTCAATCCGGCTCTGGCACTCCCAGGCCCAAGAAGAATTATGTCTTAGTTTTTGTGCCCTCTACAACTTGCAATAATGATAAAATTTGCCTCGTAATCCATGCCCGCATTCATACGGCCGCACCTCTCCCCCTTCCGACTGGGCAGAACCTAGCTTAAATATAAAAGTGGCAGACGGATTTACCAACGGGGTTGTTGGCGAGTTGGTTGTCGGCGCTATAATTAAAATTTTATATATGAGGGGAGGTCCTGGGGTCAAACCCGTGGTCCTCCCTTTTGGCCCATTGTTATAACTCCCACTATTTTTGTATACTGACCTCTAAATCTGGCGGATATGCTAGATATGGCGGGACCTCCGCCAGATTTTGCGGGGTCCCTTTATATATATTTTTTTATTTTTCGATCACTGGCTCTCCTTGGGCATTTTGGGGGTGCCACGTGTCACCCACCGATTGGTCCACCTGATCGCTGACATCAATCCTCATCAATCCATACATGACACATGGTGCTTTTTGGGTGGTGCCACATGGCGTCACCTGGGGGTGCCACGTGGCATTTTTCTATTGGTCCACATGAACCCCTGAAAATCCTATTGGCGAGTGACATGTGGCAGCCTCTAGTGATTCCACGTGGCATGTTGACGTTAGCAGTCGTCATGATAACTTCATCCTGCCATGCCATCTGTTGATGTCATGTTCATGTCAGCAGTATGGATGATGATGTGGCCCATGTTGACTTGTCTTGTTTGACCACAACTTTGACCGCGGATATCTTTCAAACCGTAACTCCGTTTGACGAATCATTTGCATCGTTGGAAATATTGTGATGCGCTCTTCATGATCATGCCATTTTCACTGAGTTTTGGGAACTTTTGAAATTTTTTCCCTTTCTCTATCTGTTGAAGCCATTATGAGCATTCTGAGTTGCCTCTGTGAGTTCTGAGTTGTTCTTAGCCTTCTTTGGATCCTTTTTGGATCAATGAGGGAAATCCTTGTACAAGTGATCTTTTTTGCATCCCCAACATTGGATTGGTGGTATTCCCCTTTTTCCTAAGGAGTCTTCTCTCCTGGATTCATTCTTAGCATACTAATCGTGATGATTTTTATTTGGGCTATTTCTATTGAAAGGAGGTTTGAATCCTTTCTTTCTTTGGTCAGTCTTATCCTTCTTCCTATCCTTCCAATATTTGTGCATGGATTGTTTACCCTTTCCTTTCTCATACAGGTACTTGGCCTTACTAATGGTCTCAATCAAAGTCTTGGGTTCATCATATTGAATCTTCTCTTTATAAAAGGATGGAATTCCACTCAAAAACCTCTGTATTTTCACCTTCTCATATTTTATAAACCCCACATACTTTAGCAGCCCCAATAAATTATTTTCATACTCTACCATGGTCATGCTTCCTAGCCTAAGTTCAAAGAAATCCTACATTTTCTTGTCATAGAAGTTCACTAAAAGGTAATCCTTCTGAAAATATTTCTTCAACTGCTTCCAAGTGATCCTACTCTCATTAATGTGATCAACTTTCTTCAGTTGATCCCACCACTTAGCATCTTTCCCATGTAAATGGTATGTGGCAATTTTGGCTTCTAGGCTTGATGAGTAGTTATGCAATTGAAAATACCTCATGATTTCAAGAAAACATGCTTCAACATCATCTTCCCTTTCTCTTTCACCATCAAAGGATGGTGGCTTAATCTTCCTCAACTCTCCTTGCAAATTGTCCAATTCATGTCTTCTTCTTTGGTGCCTAACATGAGACACCTCTGGACTACTTATGGAATCTTCATATGCTTAAACTTTCCTTGATGAGTAGGGAGGTGAGTGATGTCTTTGAGTTTTTCTATCACTTATTGAATAACCATCTCTTCTGCGGTGTTAAGGTCCTAACTCGCACATAGGTAGAACAATATATTCGGATGTAATAAAGGTTAATATTAATTAGGCATTTCAATAAAATAGAATAAGTTGAATTAAGAAGACCTAATAGAAGCTTATGCTTCTAGAAGGATCTTCCTCTAGATGCTTCTTTTGATAGACATATTTAGTATAAATAGGATTCTAGGGTATGAGAACCCTAGCTTGGATATTATTGTAATAGAGTTATGCTCGACTGGAGGTTGCCCCCTCGAAGAGGCCCATGACCATTGCTCTCAGTATCAAAGTGCTATTTTTGTGTTATTCTTATATCATTTCAGTGTTATTGTGGTGATTGTTCTGGTTATATTGTTGTTATTCTGCCATTTCTAGCATTTTATTTCTGTTCTGCAATCTTTTTATATCTGGTATATTACAAGTGGTATCAGAGCACTTTCCTCGGTAGAAATTGTGGGTAAATTTTTTTCAGGGTAGAGACGTATTTTGGCGTCTTTAAGCCACAGTGATTTGTCGTTACGCGCATAAACCCGCGGTTGAGGGATTCATACACACATAAAATACAAGTGGTACTTAAGAGCACATCTGTTGACCACCCTTGTAACCCATGTTGGTACCCCTTCGAGTGGTAGCGCATCAGACAGCACCTGTGTATGGATCGGCCTATATTACCTGAAGCCCTCTTTAAATAAATTGATCGGTCGCCTGACTGCTATAGTTCCACCAAGAACAACTCTCAGGAAGATACTCTCTAGTACCTGGGTAGTCGGGTAGTACAGCTAAGGGTACGGTCTAGCCTCCTTAGTTAGTGCCCTAAGATATTGGGCCGAGTACTACTATTGGACCCCGCATGTATATCAGAGAGCTATAGCACAGGGAAAACCCTTGTCTGTAGAACCCTTGAATACCTAACCCTTGGGGATAGAAACATGAACAAATTAAAATAGACAAGATCTATTGTTGCACAACTGTGTTCGGGTTGCCAAATCACTACACATTTCTTCCTGGTTAAGAATTTGGGCATTTCATCACTGTAGTATTCTTCAGACCGAAGTATAACTCCGCAGGTGTAAAAAAAGAAAAAAAAGTTTGGAAATTTTTGCACCATTATTTGAGACCTATTCCATTGGATTCATCTCTTTTCCCTTATCACATTCATACATATCATTTTTCAGCAAAATTTTTGACCCCACCCGCCCCATTTCGGTTTACTTTGTTGGATCATGTTGTCATTGATGCCAATGGTTTGATTGATTGATTGATGTCAAAGGATTGATTGATTGATGATTGATGTAATGTAATATGTATTTTCCTTGATGAGAATGCATAGATAAAGATGGATCAATGAGTTGTCATTGATACATGATGAAGATGGATCGATGTGGTTTCATTGGTATATGATGCATTGTTGGAAAAATGTATAGATGACTCATTATTGTCTTATCGTGATTGATAAGGTGCACAAGCAGATGAACTCCAAAGTGGTCCCCTTATGGTGAAATCCCTTACGGGAAGATTCTTTACGGATTGATTTATCCTAGAAGAATGGTTGGAGGACCCATGCTTGTATGAGGAATAACGAGATGAAGATCAAGGAAATTATTGGTGAAACTATCCTAGATGGATAGTGCTTGTCATGCCATTTTTGGTGGTATGTGGAATGTCACATAACTCCTCAGGTTTGAGATTTATGGCCTTACGAAGATGAAGGACCCCCACATGAAGGCTTGAAGCCCCCAAGGTCAAAGAAGTCAAAGTGACCTAAAAGAAGAAATCATTATTTAAATGATAAAGTAAAGTGACAAAGTCAAAGTGGATTATTTAAATAATA
>ML782019.1:592422-605481 GCA_009831015.1 Picea engelmannii | reverse complement strand
GTTGGTGCATGGTTGATGCTCTTGTTTATGGTACAGATTGATATCTGTTGAAGATTGTTGCCTCATCTCAGTTGGTGCTGAGAATGTAAGCTGAGTCTTGCATATAGAGCTGGTGCTCTTGTAGAGTTGTACTCTATTCAGTTTTTGTTGAAAAACCCCCGGATTGAAGTCCATAATAAAAAGAAAAATTGTACATACATCTTGTGTTCCTTGTGGAGATGATGTGTTGATGATATATTGTCGATATATGTTTCTGATATGTATTCACATCTAACTGATTATTAATGACAGTAATGAGTAATGAGTAAATGTTGAATGCTAACTAATGAGTTTTGTGTAAGAGGGAAGTTTTGGGAAAAAGATCCCCACACTCATTCACCCCCCCTCTAAGTTTGGTAGGTGTGTCCAACATCCTCATCATCATGGCCCATACCCATAGCCAAGACCTGGAAGCTCTCTTCAATACCTTGAAATCTAATTTCACTAAGACCCAACAAGAAGTGAAACAACTCAGTGCCAATGTTGTCGCCATCAATACAACCATGTAGTCCTCAATGGAGGAAATCAAACAAGACCTGACTACCCAGCTTGAATTTGTCGTTTCGATGCTCTGCACCAAGATGCATATTCCTACAGATAACCCTTTATCTAACCCACCTTCATATATTAAAGCTGAACATTCCTCTAACATTCAACACCGTCACTTTCAATGTGACCTACGCCTTCCGCGGGTGGATGTGACCAAATTTGATGGCTCGGATCCCACTGGTTAGGTAACCCAAATGGAACATTATTTCTCTTTATACGACATTACATATGACTTGGCCAAACTTCGATATGGTGTTCTCCATCTAGATCAATAGCGTTGGCAATGGTGGCAATGGAGAAAAACTTTCCATCAAGGGTATATTGCTTGGACACAATTTTTGGCAGAGATTTATGAACGCTTTGACACTAACAACAACCATTTGGGTCATTTGACAAAGTTGAAACAATCAGGAACAGTACAAAACTTTATAGTTTCTTTTTAGCGCCCGTCTTTTCAGATAGAGGGCATGTCTGATGCCTTTTTCCAAGAGTGTTTTATCAGTGGTCTCAAGGATGAGATTCGGGCCCATGTCCTCATGGCTCGGCCTCGGAGTTGGGTGGAGGATACTAAAAGATCTAAAGAAGCACAACAGGTTGTATCTTCTCAAAACCGGCAACCCTCCTTTATCCCTCGCACTAAACCAGTAAATCCCACTACTCCCTCCGCTCCACTAAAGATCCAAAAATTGACCAGGGTTGAAATGGTTGAACGCCAACTCAAAGGCCTTTGTTATAATTATGATGAAAAATATTTCTCGAGCCACAAGTGTAAGGAAAAAAATCTTGTTATGGCCATCTCAGAAGATATTTCGGAAGAGGATGTTGAAACTCCCCTTGTGTCTGAGCCACCTGAAACCACTGTCATAACCCCTCCCTCAGACCCTCCCGAAATAGAACCAGTCATTTCCCTAAATTCTCTCACTGGCTTCTCTGCTCCTCAAACCCTCAAGCTCATCGGTTACATCAAGCATAGGAAGGTCATCATTATAGTTGATAGTGGAAGCACCCATAATTTTATTCATCGCCACATTTCCCAAGAAACTCATTGCTACATCCATGTCATCAATAATTGCCAAATCATGATTGCCAATGGTGGCTCCATGAAATGTGGAGGGCATTGTGAAAATGTACGTCTCCAAATTGGTGACTACCACCTCAAATATCATATGTTTTCTATCGACATGGGCAGTTGTGACATTGTGTTGGGTGCAGACTGTCTAAGGACTTTGGGTCCCATTCTCATGGATTTTAAGGAATTAACCATGCAATTCAACTAGGAGGGCCAACAATATAAGTTCCAAGGCATCCCCGTCGGTTCACCTGAGATCATTAGTTCCCATCGCATGGAAAAGCTGCTCAAAATAGGTCATTCTGGTGTTATTTCCCAACTCCATGCCATACAAGTAACAGAGACACCCTCGGTGCCGCAAGACCTCCAATCCATCCTTTCTAAACATCAAGTGGTCTTTTCCACTCCCCAGGGACTCCCTCCTTCCTGTGGTTTTCATGATCATTCCATTCCCCTTGTACCAGGAAGCCTTCCTCCCAATATTCATCCGTATCATCACCCCTTTTCCCAAAAAAATGAAATTGAGAAAATGGTCCAGGAACTCCTTAATGCAGGCGTTATCCACCTTAGTACAAGCCCCTATTCTTCTTCTATGGTCATGGTCCTGAAGAAAGAAGGTTCTTAATGAATGTGTCCTGAATTTCGTGCCCTCAACAAACTTACCATTAAAGACAAATTTCCCATTCCTGTCATTGATGACCTCTTGGATGAATTGAGTGGCGTCCAGTTCTTTACTAAACTTGATCTTCGTTCTGGCTACCACTAGATACGTATGAAAGAGGTAGACATTCCCAAGACTGCCTTTAGAACTCATGAGGGCCACTATGAGTTTTTGTTCATGCCCTTTAGCTTGTGTAATTCCCCCTCCACCTTCCAATGCCTCATGAATCATGTCTTTCGTCCTTTTCTTCGTCAGTTTGTCTTAGTTTTCTTTGATGATATCTTCATCTATAGAAAAACCTGGACATACCATCTTTCCCATGTGGATCGAGTTCTCCATCTACTCTCTTAGCACCAACTATTCTTGAAACAGTCTAAATGTGCTTTTGGTGCCTCGGAAGTCGAGTACTTGGGTCATATGGTTGGCAAGGACGACATCAGGGTGGATCCTAAAAAGATTGAAACTATGCAATACTGGCCTCACCCAAAGACTCTCAAAAGCTTGTGTGGATTTCTGGGCTTAACATGTTATTATCACAAGTTTGTTAAGAATTATGGAAATATTGCAGTACCTCTCACTGCACTCTTAAAAAATAACTCTTTCACTTGGACTCCAACCGCTGCGTAAGATTTTCAAACCTTGAAGATGGCCATGTGTACCACTCCATTTTTGGCCCTTCTTGATTTCACAAAGACCTTTGCCTTGGAATGCGATGCTTCAGGGAAAGGAATTGGTGTTGTCCTTATGCAAGAGGGTCGACCTTTGGCCTTTAACAACAAGCAATTGTCTAAAATAAATCTGGGCAAATCAATCTATGAAAAGGAAATGTTGGCTATTCTGCATGTTGTTGATCTGTGGCACCCTTATCTATTGGGGAAACGCTTCCAAATTAAGACAGACCATCAAAGCCTCAAGTATTTTTTGGAACAATGCATTTCCTCCCCAGAGCAAAAAAAATGGGTGACCAAGCTCTTTGGATATGATTATGAGATCATTTACAAAAAAGGCAAAGACAATGTGGTTGCAAATGCACTTTCCCAAAAATATGAAGATGACGGATCCCTTTTTTCTCTTTCCTTCATTGTACCAAATTGGCTCCAAGTTGTCCGCCAAGAATGGCTAAATGATCCCAAAAGTTCATAGTTGATCCAACAATTGTAGTCCAATGCTCCATCTTCCCTAGGTTACTCTTGGCCCCATGATGAGATTCGATACAAAGGTTGTTTGTATTTAAGTAAACAATCCAAACTTAAATCCACGGTACTTTCTGAGCTTCATGCTACACCCACAACTGGGCGCTCCGGGTTTACCAAAACCTATGACAGGGTCAAACACTCTTTTTTCTGGGATGGCATGAAACAAGACATTTGTAATTTTGTAGATGAATGTGATGTGTGTCAACGCAACAACGGCGAAATAGTTAAATCTCTGGGCACACTACAACCACTTTCGATTCCACCTTCTATTTGGAGGGATATCTCTATGGATTTTATTACAGGCTTACCCAAATCGGGGAATAAATCAATCATCATGGTGGTTTTTGATCGCCTTTCCAGGTATGCTCATTTATGTTCTCTTCAACACCCATTTGCAGCATCCACGGTGGCTCAACTTTTCATGGATCAGGTCTTCAAGCTTCATGGCATGCCACATTCTATTGTTTATGTTCGCGACCCAACTTTCACCAACAATTTTTGGCAAGAACTATTCAAGCTACAAGGCACCCAATTGCATCTCAACACAACTTATCATCCCCAGACTGATGGTCAAACGGAAGTTGTCAATAAGTGTTTGGAAACATATTTGAGGTGTTTTTCCTCGGAAAAGAAAAATCAGTGGGCTCAATGGTTACCCTTAGTTGAATGGTAGTACAACACTTCATACCACACAACTACACTCATGACTCCTTTTGAAGTGGTATATGGACAAAATCCACCTTCAGTTCTCTCATACTTACCTGGTGTATCGAAGGTCCAGGTGGTTGACCAAACGCTTACAGTTCGAGAGGATATTCTCTGTACCCTCAAAGAGAATTTGGTCATGGCACAGAATCACATGAAGCAACAAGCAGATCAAGGTTGCTCTGAACGTCAATTTGCAGAAGGGGATCAGGTGTTTCTTCGACTGCAACCTTACAAGAAAAATTCCCTCAAGGTCGAGCATTGTCAGAAGATAGCGCCCAAAATTTATGGTCCTTATATCATTCTCAAGCGTGTGGGACAGGTGGCCTATCAGTTAGCTTTGCCCAGTCATTCTAAGCTACATCATGTTTTTCATGTTTCATGCTTAAAGAAGGTGATTGGAACTAAGTACCAAATTCAAACCAACCTTCCCGAGTTAGCTGAAGAAGGATCCATTTGGCTACAACCACAAGCAGTTTTGGACCAGCGTGAGCATCACCTGCATCAGAGAACCATCAAGGAAGTGTTAGTTCAGTGGAAAGATACAACTCCAGCAGATGCCACTTGGGAACCAACTACCATTCTGCAGCAATTTCCACATCTCAATCCTTGAGGATAAGGTTGTTTATAAGGGGGCGAACATGTTAGGGTCCTAACCTGCACATAGGTTGAACAATATATTTGGATGTATTAAAGATCAGTATTAATAAGGCCTTTCAATAAAATAGAATAAGTCGAATGTAAGAATACCTAATATAAGCTTCCGCTTCTAGAAGGATCTTCCTCTAGATGCTTCTTTTGATAGACATATTTAGTATAAATAAGAGTCAAGGGTATGAGAACCCTAGCTTGGATATTATTGTAATAGAACTCTACTCGACTGGAGGTTGCCCACTCGAAGAGGCCCGTGAACATTGCTCTCAGTATCAAAGAGTTATTTATGTGTTATTCTTATATCATTTCAGTGTTATTGTGGTGATTGTTCTGGTTATATTGTTGTTATTATGCCATTTCTAGCATTTTATTTCTGTTTTGCATACTTTTTATCTCTGGTATATTACATGCGGTTATCTCTTCTTTCATGACATCTTCCCTCTTCCTCTTGTTTTGAGTTTGATCCATTCTTTGTTTTCCTTTTCAAATGATTTAATATTTGCTTCACTTGAGCATTTATCTGATTTTTTTCTCTTATCAATCTCTCATTGTTTTCTTTGTAACTTTGCACTTCTATTTTCAGGATTTTCACAGTGTTTATCAATGTTTCCTGCTCCCCTCTGCCCCTATGTCCGTTGGATTCTGTCTTTGCGTTACCAACACTGATATTTTGAACTTTGGCCTCTTTATCATGGATGTAAGCTCCCTCTCCTTCTTCCATTTCTTGAATATGAATTATTATACAAAACTGATATGTTTACACCCCCTAATTCTACAAAATGTGCAAGAAACCATTTTGTTAGGATTATGCATATTATAAAAAAAAAAATTCAAACCATGCTACAAGTCCTTTTTCTTCTCAATTCATGAAGAAATATATTTTCATTCTCCATATTATAAAAATTGCATGTTATTCTCCTATGAATCATCTTTCCCAATGATTGTAGTCTTTCCCCAATTCAATATCTAAGCTTGAAGTTATGGCTTCCCGAAAAAAATTACTTTCAACCCCTTTTCTTTTGTTTTGCAACAAGATCTTGTCGAAATATTCCACGACTCTTTTAACTGGTGCAAAATTCAAATTTTGTATCAAACACTTCCTTCAAACCACTTTCCATGTGACCACAACTCAAAACCACGACCTTATTTACTCTTTAGTGCCTTCCTATGTATTCTTCTACACATGAGCATGTTCGAACACAATGTCTGAGGGCTTGGTTACTTCTAGGCCCTTTGCACCTCTAATTGACCCCTTTACCTTATCATGAGACCGACGTTGGGACCAAGTCCTTCGGACTTCGACCTTCGACTATTCCCCCTTTTCAAACCTCCAACTTCTCCCGCAGTAAAATTCGTCGAAACCCTTCTATTAGCTCCACTAGCAAATCGAATGGTCGAGATTTGATCTCTCGTTGACTGGACGGTCCCGACCCATCTAGAGGATTCAACTAGATCAATGATCATGAATTAATTAGGTGCTGGGATGGGCAATCCTTAATTAGTTCGGGACTTTGGCCCTCCGGGACACTACAATTCTCAAGTCGTTCAACTCCTCCGGAGTTTTTTACCCACCGAAGAACTTACCCTATCCTTCCACTATTTAATTAGACGGTCATGAGGAATCCTGGAGGGTCTTAGATCAATGGCCCATATGAATTCACTACTCTAGGACTTTGGGACATTACCATTCACAATTTTCTCAACTCCTTCAAAGTTATACCTGTCGAAGATCTCATAAAGTGATGATGATCACTTACCATCAGTTAACCCCTCTTCTTACGCTATCCTTCCACTACTTGATCTAACAATTGAGAAAGGCCCCAAAGGGATCTTAGATCGACGGTTTGCATGAATTTGAGACTTCGATCTTCAACACTTTCGTTGGTATAGACGTTGGACACCCTTAGAGGCCATACTCTCGGAGATGACACAACATGTTGATGTCACCTAGGGTGATGTGGACCCATGGCATGTGTGCCATGTGTCGCCCAAAAATGAACAGGTTGGGGTCCAAAAGGTACTAAATATGGGTGACACATGTCCCCACAACACCCCTACCACGTGGCCTATGACACATCATCAATCAAATAGACGATCCACATTCCTCCGCTCTAGATCTGACAGCCTGCATGATTTCGCGAACTGTGGCTTTGCACTTCATAGTTTCGGCACTTTGCAGTTTCGACACTTCGGGGATTTTCCCATTATCCAGTAATCATTGAAGTGACAAAGTTCTGAAGTCCTAAAACTTCGCTATCCTTCCACTCTGGATCTATAGATTGCATTACTCCCTAATTTCTATCAGATCGGACGACCGGCGAGACTTTGTGACTTTGGCCTTTGGTATTTTTGGAGGCTCAAACTTCTTACATATGGAGGGTCAACGCTGAATGACCACGATCAATGGTCGGGATTTCACCCAATCTTCCTATCATATCGGACGACCGATGGGACTTCGCGACTTCGGCCTTTTCATGTTTCTTCCCTATCCCCAATAATCGTCGAAGCGACGAAGTTCCAGAGTTTTCCATCTCCTGCTTGGCTTCGATCAACGGATGTGATAGGTCCCGAAATCCAAAAGGGATGACCACGATTCTACGATCCTTTACAAAGGATCGTTCTCTGCACGACGCTCTGGCTTATGTGCGATCTCTGTAGCACTATCTCTCTTGAGCTTTAAGATCGCAAGGACATATCCATTTTTAACCATAATACCCTATCCACAGTTCTGACCCATACCAGTCTGGTGTTTCAACCTGAAGCTTTGATACCAATCTGTAATGTACCCAACCACCCCCAGGCCAGCTATGCTACTTCAAGTGGTAACATACCCAACCACCCATAGGTTGGGCACGCTACCTCAAAACTCACTTCTAAACTAATTTCAAATTCAGATAAATTTCTAATTAGCTAAGAGGCATGAAATATTCACATGCAGAGTTCAAGATTCATGCTACAACATAAAGAAATGGGACATATTTCATGCACAATAATAACCAGCAAGCATGCACATTATAAATACGAATTTTATAGATAAATAAATTACACAATGGAATAAATACATAGGTAATTAAAACCATGACAAAGACACTTATCTTTAATAAAACAAATCACCAACTGGCTACAGACCAAGGACGTTCCACCCAACCATAGACATTGTTGTTCCAAGTCTCAACAACAATGTCACCCCCGAGCCAGGGCTATGAATCCACAAGGACGGTTCCAGAGTGTCACTTAGCTTCCCAAACCAGTCAACACTCAAGCTCTCACATGCTTTTCAGCACACACAACAATCCAAAGTACTCCAACTCTCTTTTACCCAGCCTGCACAACCCAAGAGAATGGACCCCCTTCTCTGCCACGCAGTCCCTTAGACTGTCCACCTCCTTCCAGGGCTCTAGTGCATCTAGTCAAGAATCTCCATGCTGGAACTCTCAAGATTCATAGCTGTGGGAAAAAATTAACGCATGCCAATGCATCTTAGACATGCAGGCATTGATTCATGGTTGGAATACACCAATAGTCATTACAGCCAACAAAACTATGGCTCCTCTCCAACAATTTTCTTTCCTTTCCCAAGCCAAAAACACGAATGAGGAATGATGAGTGGGTGAAAGAAAAAATGGAGAGAGAACAAAGTGAAAGGTGTGAACAAAATGAACAATGAGTGAGTGAGTGAAGAAGAAGAAGAAGAACCCCCAAACAACCCACAAGATGGGTTTATATATTTACTTGCAAATCAAGAACCACATGGCCTCTCCCAAAAAGCTCATGTAATCACTCCTCTCCATTAAAACAATTATGGTAAATAAAATACAAAATAATACTTAACCCCCTCAATCCCCCTCTCTTGTGGAATCATATCCCCCTATAACTCGTGTCCTTGTCCGACTAGCAGCTAGTGATGTATTTACTATTAATAATGATCAAAACATTACATTTCCTAGGCACATTGGCCTCTTTTAGTTGTTTGGACACTCTGGCCTTTCATAAATTAACAAAATACATTATTTAATATGAGGCTCAAAACCGAGGTATTACAAGTGTGGTGTATGAATGAAGGTGGACCAAAACCCAAAGACAAAGGCATGTGGCCTAGGGATGATTTTAACGACGGAAATTTATTTTAAAATGTAGAAACCTTGGCGAATCTTACTAATCTTTCATATGCCAACTATAAATGACTGGCAATATTTTTGTAAAAATATTCAAATTTATAAGGATTTTTTATAGATTTTATAAAATTTTGGCTATTTTTAAGGTAAAATAATTTTATCCTATAGAATTTGGGCGAATTATTTTTAAAATAGCGAATCTCGTTTTTTGAAAAACCATGGAAAATTAACCCATGAGCGAAATTTAGCCCCTAAAATCATCACTGTGGTCCTAAAGGAGAATATGTGGATGGGTGTAAATGCTATGGGGAAATGGAAGTAGGGTAAGGGTCGTTGAAAGACAATAGTGGTGGCTGGAAAACGATGGCTAAGAGGAAGGGATACAAGGGTAGTTGAAAATTGGCGATTGATGGGAGGTGGGAAAAAATGAAAGACACTGGAAAAGGTATGGGGGGTGAAACAATCGATTTCTAACTTTTTAAATTATTTTTTTAATTTCTGAAATTTCTGAAGAAAAAAAATGATTTTTTTTTAAAACATGAGACTTAGAAAGTACCCTGCTAGAGAGAAAATGAATAGATCTAGTGCATCCAGAGGCTAATTACACAAAACGAGAAGCATTCTTGGTTGATTTGGTTGCTTCGAACTCAACCGTGCAATTAGATTACTCCAAAAGTCCACCAAAACATGTGGATTCAAGAAGTGCCCACATGTCTAGTTTGCAAAAGGCCTAGTGATTTGGCATATTCAAGAATCAAAGTTTGCTCTAAACTACTCTGATACCATGTGATAAAATGCACATGGTCATATGATCATAGTAAAATAGAAAACATACAAATTGACATAGGGTATATGTGGTAAAACCCTCGAAAGGGAAACATTCACAGAGCAATGGGTAACACTCAATTATTTCTCTATCAACTCTATTTTTGTATAATGAAGACCTAAGTAATTTATTTATAGCGATGATGTTCACATGCAAACTATTTTATTTCTAGTTCACTAGGTCAATAACTAAAAGCTTCTCCTAGTTAAGATTATTTACACTTGGATTTTATCCATGCAATAGATAATTACAAGTCATTTGTCATGCATAATTAATTAAATAATGCATAGATAATTATGCACAAACAATTTCCTTATCTTTTGTTATGACTTATTTAAAAAATATATTTAAAAATGAATAAGGTATAAAAGAATAGCTTAAAACTTCTCTATCACAATAAAAAATGCTTAGAAATAATTATTATAACAATATTTGATATTTTTATAAAACAAATGCATAATAATAAGAATTATGCGGGGTGGTAGGTATATGGTCTTTGTTCTCGATGGATAAAAAGTATTTAAGATAGCATGAGGTCTAGGAATTGCTTCTAACAAGAAGTTAGAAGCCCTAGAGACACTATGAGGAATAATCATGCTCCTAAATCATGGTATTCATGAAGTGTCCATTATAAAGAAGTCGACCATCATCAACTCACTTCTAATAGGAAACACACTTAAATATTTGCAAGTAGTCAGAATAACTCAAAGAAAAATATCTATGGCTCTAAGCTTCCAATCTATCTCCTACTTCCAAGTTAAAAGAGATCTCGACAAGAAAGTGGATAGAAAGAAAAATGTCTAAACCACATTGAATGAAGGCATGCTTGTTTTCTGTGACATTAGGGGGACACGAGCATCATCTCTCCTCCCATAATCATCGTTCCATCTAGAAGCAAGGCGTCAAATCCCACATAGGATGTTATCATAGGCATCAAAAATGGACTATGTAATGCCCCACTTTGTATGTCTTGGCTTTGTATATTACCATGATGTGTCATTTGATGACTTGTAATTTGTAATGTGGAAGTTAGTGACATGAGACATGTTATGTCTAATTCTATCTAATAATGAGGATGCATGGAATGATGGTGATTTGATTGCTTATGTATTGACTTTTAAGTAAGTGACAATTGTGGCAAGTTGGCTAGTTATGCAATGCTCAAAATATCTCTTAAAAAAGGAATTTTACGAAAACGACGAAATCTTAGAAAACGACGCCTATGCAATAAATGTTTAAAAACTATGACAGATCAAATCACTGTAACAACAAAATTTATTTTAAATTGCAGGTACAAAAATTGACGTAAAAACTGCAGGTACAAAAATTATAAATCCCATTTGTTTAACCAATGGAAGCTGCAACAAAATTTGTGATACTTTGGCGGCTTATTCAACTTTCCGGTTTAACGTGACAATGACCACCAAACTTTGTTTTCCTGTGAATTCTGACTCCGCTAATTTCGGAGTCAAAAAGGTGAAATATTCGGATGATTAACGTGGCGGCGGAGGTTTGGTTATCGATAACCACATGATTTCGTGGGGGGTGGAAGAGTGTTTTTTGTTATCAGCGCCACGTCATTTTTTAATCTTAATTCCACGTGGAGACATATAGACTTCACATGCATCCGGAGATTGTGAAGTTGAAGGTTGTATTTTTAACAAATATATAGGAGTTGATAAATACCTTGGGTTGTCTCATGTGGTGTAGGATAAAAAATATTTAAACTGAATTATTGTTTTTGGATAAAGGTTTTAAAAATAATTAGTAGAAATTTAAGTGTTCTATATAGTTAGATCAAAATTTTAAGAATTAAGTGCCTCTGTGTTCTAAAGGTTTTGAGGATTTTTGAAATTATATTGTTTATAAATATTTTTTATTTACCAAATTTTAATGAAAATATGTTTCTCAAAGCATTTAAAATAAACCTTATGCAATGCCTATAAAATGTACTTAACCATAATATATATATGCATAGAATTAATAATAAGAAATAATTTGTTTTTTACAATCATGTAAGTTTTTTTTTTTTTTTTTGTGAAGATTTTATTTAGCAACTTACATAATGATTCTTAGAAGATTGTTTGGAATACGCAAGTTGGCTTCATTCTTGTTGGTATAGTCATCATCATGTTTCTTTACCTTGATGCTATTGTTCTTATGGCAAGGAGTCCAAAAAATTTAAGGATTTCTACTCTACTACAAGTATAAAATGAAGGTTATGACAAATTAAATCCAAAAAGATCAATTACGCTAATTTCGTGGATGACAACAATAATTTGAAGGAAATGACTTCATGCAAATACCTTGGAATCAATCTTCTTCACAAGCTCAATTGGAACTATAGCATTGAGAAAATGATAAATGGAGGGTTGAAAGCTTATTATGGGCTTGAAAATAATTGTAAATCAATGAACCTTTGGCTATGGGATAAGAAAAAACCTCCTCTTTGAAACTCTTGTCACCCCTATTATCTTATATGGATGTGAATTTTGGGGATGCATTATCTCTAGAGAATCATGGAGAAAGATAGAGCATATCCAAAATAATTTTATAACTTATAATATGGAATTTAAATGCAATACACCCTATCCTATCCTCCTCATAGATGCAAGTCTTTCCCCCATTGAGAGCACAACTATGACTAGGTATCTAATGTACAAGAACAAGATAAACAACACTGAAGACAAGAGGGTTCCCAAAATTGCTTGAAACTCTAGACAAAATCACCTACAACTCAAGCAAGGATGGCATAAAGATACCAAGTCTTGGCTAAATCATTAGGGCATAAAGGAAGAGGTCATTCTATAGAAGAACGATAATATTAAAAATATTATTACATCTAAATTTAAGGAGAAACTATTGTGTGATAAAGAATTTGAGGATAAAAGAAAATCAATATTACACAAGGAGGTGATCAACAATAATCTAGAAGATCAAAAGGGTATCTCTATTTTGTCTAGCATAAATGTTGGGTATGTGTTATATTATTTACACAACTAAACCTAGTGTCTGTGTTGCGTCGGGTGCACAGGGGGGGTGCTAGCCCCCCCGCCCGGGGGGTCACAAGGGGGCGGAACGCCCCCCTGTCAGGGGGAAACGCCCCCATTTTTTTTTTTTACGTTTTTGAATCGATTTTTAATGGTTTTTGGTACATGGTTTTCTAATTCCAGTTAAGGAATTATGTTTGTTGACTTATTCGAGTGAATGGATTAAGGGCTTTGGATGTCGCAGGATCATATATA